>PVIU01018339.1:0-39290 GCA_004026605.1 Ondatra zibethicus
AAATTTCTATGGTGATAATCAAGATAATCATCAATGTGACTATGGGACAAGGCTAGTTCAGGCACCCTCTCCTCTGCTCCCCTAGTACCTAGCTGGGGACATCCCTGTGGATACCTAGGATCCCCTCTAGGGCCAAGTCTCTTGCCAATCCTAAGACTCCCTGAAAGCTAAGGAAGTTGAACATTTCCTTAAGTATCTTTTGGCCATTTGAGATATTTCTGTTGAGAATTTTCTGTTTAGTTCAGTACCCCATTTTTAATTGGGTTATTTAGAATTTTAATGGCTAATTTCTTAAGATCTTTATATATTTTGGAGATCAGTCCTTTGTCTAATGTGGAGTTGGTGAAGATCTTTTCCCATTCAGTAGGCTGCCTTTTTGTCTTATTGACTGTGTCCTTTGCTTTACAGAAGCTTCTCAGTTTCAGGAAGTCCCATTTATTTATTGTTGTTCTCAGTGTCTGTGTTATATTTAGGAAGTGGTCTCCTGTGTCCATGCATTGAAGACTACTTTCCACTTTCTCTTCTATCAGGTTCAGGGTGGTCAGATTTATATTGAGGTCTTTAATCCATTTGTACTTCTGTTTGGTTCACGCCAATTGATATGGATCTATTTTCATTCTTGTACATGTTGACACGCAGTTATACCAGCACCATTTGCTGAAGATATTTTCTTTTTTCCATTGTTTAATTTTATCTTCTTTGTCAAAAATCAGGTATTCATAGGTGTGTGGATTAATATCCAGGTCTTCTATTCAGTTCCATTGGTCAACCAGTCTGATTTTATATCAATACCAAGCTGTTTTCATTACTGTAGCAGCTCTGTAATAGAGCTTGATGTCAGGGATGGTGATGCCTCTGGAAGTTGCTTTCCTATACAGGATTGTTTTGGTGATCCTGAGTTTTTTGTTTTACCATATGAAGTTGATTGTTGTTCTTTCAAGGTCTGTAAAGTATTGTTGTTAGGATTGTGATGGGGATTTCATTGAATCTATAGATTGCTTTCGGTAGGATTGCCATTTTTACTATGTTGAGCCTACCTATCCAAGAGAATGGGAGATCTTTCCTTTTTCTGGTATCTTTTTCAGTTTCTTTCCTCAAAGACTGAAAGTTCTTGTAAAATAGGTCTTTTACTTCTTCAGTTACTATTACCACAAGATATTTTATGTTATTTGTGTCTATTGTGAAAGGTGATGTTTCTCTGATTTCCCTCTCAGCTTCTACATCATTTGTGTATAAGAGGGCTGCTGATTTTTTTGAGTTGATCTTGTATCCTGCCACATCACTGAAGGTATTTATCAGCTGTAGGAGTTCTCTGGTAGAGTTTTCTGGGTCACTTATTTACACTATCATATCATCTGCAAATAACAAAAGTTTGACTTCTTCCTTTCCAATTTGAATCCCCTTGATCTCCTTTTGTTGTCTTATTGTTATTGCTAAAACATCAAGAACTATGTTGAAGAGAAATATAGAGAGTGGACAGCCTTGTCTTGTTCCTGATTTTAGTGGAATTGTTTGAGTTCCTCTCCATTTCATTTGAGGTTGGCTGTTGGCTTGCTATATATTGCTTTTATTATATTTAGATATGTTCCTTGTATCCCTGATCTCTCTATGACCTTTATCATGAAGGGGTGTTGGATTTTGTCACATGCTTTTTCGGCATCTAATGAAATGATCATATGTTTTTTCTTTCAATTTATTTATATGATGGATTACATTGATAGATTTTCATATGTTGAACCAGCCCTTTATATCTGGGATGAAACTAACTTCATCATGATGGATGAATTTTTTGATGTGTTCTTGGATTTGGTTTGCAAGTATTTTATTGAGTATTTTTGCATCCATGTTCATGAATGAGATTGGTCTGTAATTCTCTTTCTTGGTTGAGTCTTTGTGTGGTTTTGCTGTTAGGGTAACTGTATCCTCATAAAAAAGACTTTGGCAATGTTCCTTCTGTTTCTATTATGTGGAACACTTTGACTTTGAATAGTATAGCTATTGGCTTTTCTTGGAAGTTCTCATAGAATTCCTCACTAAAGCCTTCTGGCCCCTTATATTTTTTGGGGGGGGGGGTTTGATGACTGCTTCTATTGAAAATTTTCACCTGGTCTTGATTTAATTTTGGTATATGGTATCTATCTAGAAAATTGTCTATTTCTTTTACGTTTTCCAGTTTTGTGGAGTACAGGTTTCTGTAGTATGAAGTAATGATTCTCTGAATTTACTCAGTGTCTCTTTTTATATCTCCCTTTGATTTCTGATTTTGTTAATTTGGATGTTCTCTCTCTGCCCTTTGATTAGTTTAGCTAAGGGTTTTCCTATCTTGTTGATTTTCTCATAGAACCAGCTCTTTGTCTTACTGAATTTTTGTATTGTTTTCTTTGTTTCTATTTTATTGATTTCAGCCCTCAATTTGATTATTTCCTGTCTTCTACTCCTCCTTGGTGTGTCTGCTTCTTTTTGTTCTAGAGATTTCAGGTGTGCGTTTAAGTCACTAGTGTAAGGTTTCTCCACTTTCTTTATGCGGGCAATTAGTGTTATGAATTGTCTTCTTAGGACTGCTTTCATAGTGTCCCATAGGTTTGGGTACATTTTGCCTTTATTTTTATTGAATTCTAGATAGTACTGAGTTTCTTTCTTTATTTCTTCCTTGACCCAGGTGTGGTTCAATAGAGCACTGTTCAATTTCCATGAGTTTGTAGGCTTTCTGAAAGTAGTGTTTTTGTTAAATTCTGACATTAAACCATGGTGATCCAATAAGATACAGGGTGTTACTCCAATTTTTTTGTATCTGTGGAGGTTTGCTTTGTTACTGAGTATGTGGACAGTTTTAGAGAAGGTTCCATGAGGTACTGAGAAGAAGGTAGATTCTTTTGTGTTTGGGTAGAATGTTCTATAGATGTCTGTTATGTCCATTTAGGTCATGACATCTGTTAGTTCTTTTATTTTTCTGTTAAATTTCTGTCTGGCTGACATGTCCATTGGTGAGAGTGGATTATTAAAGTTTCCTACTATTAGCATGTGGGGTTTGATGTGTGATTTAAGCTTTAGTAATGTTTCTTTTACATTTGTGGGTGCTCTTGTATTAAGGGCATAGATGTTCAGGATTGAGACTTCATCTTTATGGATTGTCCTGTGATGTGTATAAAGTGTTCTTCTGCCTCTCTTCTGATTGATTTTAGTTTGAAATCTATTTTGTTAGATATTAGGATAGCTACACCCACTTGTTTCTTAGGTCCATTTGATTGGAAAACCTTTTCCCAGCCCTCCACTCTGAGGTAGTAAATGTGTTTCTTGTACATAGCAGAAGAATGGATCCTGCTTTTATATTCATTCTCTTAGCCTGTGTCTTTTTATAGGTGAACTGAGTTCATTGATTTTAGAAGATATTAATTACCAGTGGTTGTTAATTCCGGTCATTTTTTGGTGTTAGTGGTTGTGTGTTTCCCTTCGTTGGGTTTTGCTGGTGGGAGATTATCTGTTGTCTGTTTTTGTGGGTACAGTTAGCTTTCTCAGTTTGGGTTTTCCTTCTAGTACTTTCTGTAGGACTGGGTTTGTAGATACATATTGTTTAAATCTGCTTTTGTTACAGAATATCTTGTTTTCTCCATCAATGGTGATTGAAAGCTTTACTGGGTATAGTAGTCTGGGCTTGCATCTGTTGTCTCTCAGTGTCTGCAGCACATCTGCCCAGGATCTTCTGACTTTCATGGTTTCCTTTGAGAAATCAGGTGTAATTCTGACAGGTATACCTTTATATGTTACTTGACCTTTTTCATTTGCAAGGCTTAATATTCTTTCTTTATTCTGTATGCTTTACATTTTGATTATTATATGGCAAGGGAACTTCTTTTGATCCATCTATTTGGTGTTCTGTAAGCTTCTTGTACCTTCAAAGGGGTATCCTTCTATAATCTCTATATATCATATATATACATATCCATCTAATATCTAATCTATCTATCTATCTACCTATCTATCTATATCCCTAAACAACATCCAATAGTATACTGAAAATTTGTCACAAGAATTTTAGGCACTCTTATAACAGAAAAGGCTAACTATGGAAGAAATAGATATGCTAATTTGCTTCACTGTACTAATAATTTCATTTTGGATTTATATGTATATATCATGTGTATCATACAGCTTAAATATGTAGAATATAAATGATAATATATTTCTTAAATGTCTGCAAGTTGCTGACATGAATGAAGGCCTCTATATCTGGACATGTCAATGATACATTTCTAATCCCAAGGAAAAACATATAATCACCAAAACAAGAAAATCAGCATCTCTATAACTTTCTTGGGTGTTTATAAGGTTTTGCCTCACTGGTACCTTTTATCTAAGACAAGATCCAATCCTAGGAGTTCCTATATTATACTCGGATACTCTTAATTAAGTTACTCTTAGTTTTTCTTAGTTTTTATGCTTTTAAAGATGAAAAGATAGTTATCTTACAGATATTATTCAAGCCGAGTTTCCTACTGAGGAGGCTATGGCTCTCTACTTGGCTACTAGGAGGCACATCACGTCAATTCATCTCATTTTGGTTTGTTTACTTTGGACAATTGGAAAGAGGGTAGAAAATGGTGCTTTTCCCTTTAAAAATAATAAATATGTTGCTAGGAAATACCTTGAGACAGTTTTAAAACACACACACACACACACATGCACAGGGTAACATGCAAGCCCACAAGGCTTCACTCTTGCATAAAGAACTATAGGCAACTGAGGAAAGCTGGGGGTGGGAGAGTTTGTTTTTCCCAGGGAAGAGCACACTAATAGGTTGTCCAGTGCCAAACTATCTGCCCTGAAACATGCATACAAGTTACATTATATGGACTGAACAGGTTATATTTGAAGATATAGATATACATACACATATATGTATATATATATATATGTATATGCACACACACATATGCAATAACAGTGAAAAAAGAGGCCATGAATTTGAAGGAATGTGAGGAAGGATATATGGGAGGGTTTAGAGGGAGGAAAGGACAAGAATGAAATGTTGTAATCACATTATAATCTCAAATAAAATATTTGTATTAATTATTTTTATAATTGTAAATATATAATAAATCAGAGTCTTATATCCCAGGATGGCTTAAAACTGACTGTGACCAAGGATGATCTTGAGGTCCTGATCTTTTTGTTTCAAGTTCCCAAGTGCTTGGGATAATAGGAATGTACCACCATGCCAAGTTTATGGGTGATATTGATTAAACCCAGGGCTTTATGAGTATAAGCACTATAGCAGCTAAGCCATACCCTGTCACCCACTTTGCCTAATTACAAAATCTTGATTTTGTGAGGTGCACTTTCACATGGTATGTAGTTCAATTTCACAGAGAAACAAAGGGCTTCATGTTCTTCAATAAAGTAAGTTCACTGTTATTCATAGGGCTAAAGATTTGAAACATTCTAAAATGACTATATGTATTATAGTATATCCCTAACAGGATATATTTTACAGATGTTTAAAATGAAAAATTTAGGATGGACCATAAAGAACAACTTTAGAACTAACAAGCCCTAAGAATTTTTTTCTACTCATTTTGCAAATTAGGAATTCAACATCATTCCAAACTCATGACCATACAAAGACTCAGCCTCTATTATTTATCTGCTTTCACTGTCCTGATCCATAGACTCTTCATGGCTTTCTTCACTTCTGCATTTCTTAGGGAATAGATGATAGGGTTGAGGAGGGGAGTTATCACTGTGTAGAACACAGCTACCATCTTGTCTAAAGGCAGAGTGGCTGAAGGTCTCAGATAGATAAAGACGCAGGGTGCAAAGAATAAGACAACTACAGTGACATGGGACCCACAGGTGGACAGAGCTTTGCGCCGTCCCTCAGAACTCTGAGTTCTCAGATGAAACAAGATAATCACATAGGATGCTAAGAGGACCACAAAACTGATCACAGACAGTGTACCCCCATTGGCAACAATCAGCAGGCCATTGAGGAAGGTATCTGAGCAGGCAAGTTTGAGCAGAGGAAGTACATCACAGAAATAATGGTCAATGATATTGGGGCCACAGAAAGGTAAGTGGAAGATGAGAAGAATCTGGGCAAAAGAATGTACAAAGCCCCCCATCCATGCTGTTCCCACAAGGACAGCACACACCTGTCTATTCATGATACTGGTGTAGTGCAGGGGCTTGCAGATGGCCACATAGCGGTCATAGGCCATCACTGTGAGCAGGAACATCTCAATACCACCAAAGAAGTGGATGAAGAAAAGCTGTGTCATGCAGCCCCATACAGATATGGATTTCTTCTGAGCTAGGAGATCAAAGATGAGTTTGGGCGCTGTTGTAGAGGAGTAGCAGATCTCCACAAAGGACAGGCAGCTAAGGAAGAAGTACATGGGGGATCCAAGACTTCTGCTGGCTGCAACAATGACCACCATGAGGAGGTTCCCCAGAACAATAGCTGTGTACAAGAGCAGAAATATCACAAAGCAAACTCTCTGTACCTCTTGATTGGGAGAGAGTCCCAGAAAAATGAACTCAGTTACATTGTGTATGTTAGCCATGAGGGAGCAAGTATGCTGGTAGGATCTGAAATGAAAAATGATGAGTTAGTAATGTGGGGAAGGAAGAACATGCCATGAGCCTGAGAGAAAAGCAAATGTGTTGTGTATGTCAGGAATAGAGGGGGAAATAGCAATTCATGATGCTATAGGAGAGATGTCATCAGTATATGAAGGACTGCTAGGGACTTTGGACTTTACCCTGAAGCCAAGGGCCATCAGCAAGAATGTCTGTTATCCAATGAGTAGTAAGTCACTTTGAATGCAAAATGTAGAGTTGTAGAAACACCAAAAAGGAAGGTCATTAAAAAGTTGTATTTTCTCATAAAGAGGCTGCCAGGACACTGTTTCCATCTGTGTTGTACGTCTTTCTACTGCCTTTGAATGGTTTTTAGTATTTTTTTTCTCCTGAAGTCTTCATTTGTTACTTCTTTCCTTGATTTGCAGAACCAAGTTCTCAACCATTTAATACATGGCACCAGTGTTTTCAGAATCGGTAAACTTTCTGTAGCTCCCTTGATGTTCAGTATCCCTGAAGGGGATCAGAACTCAGCACAGACATGGCTGTGCTTGTATTTCTTCTAATTCTTGTCCTTATTTGCTGTTTGATTACTTACTGATCTTTTCTTTTTTCCTCACTTCAATCCATTTACTTTTCTTCTCTCTCCTGGCATTTTGATTTCCTCTAATTCTCTTAGTGGCAGCAATGATCCAACATCCTTGCTCAGGGCCCAGCCATATAACATGTCCAAGCATCACTTAGACTGCATAGTGTCTGACATGAAAACTATGCTTTTTCCAACATAGTGAGACTGTGTGTATTAACTCCAGCAAGACCTCAGGGCTCCTGAGATTAGAGATAGATGGTTCTGTCCATCTCACCAAAACTCTGTCCTTGCTGACCCAGGCCTGTGAGGAAGACCGCTGCAGACCAGAGGGAACTCAGGAAATACGCCTTACAATTACAGACACAGAGGGTAGAGAGAAGACACAAATTCCCAGATCATTAGGCAATTCTCTCAGGAAGCTACTTGTGGAGGAAAGAGCTGGGTTTCCATTCAGCTGTTCTCAGGAAGTAATTTCTGTAACATTTACAGAGTTCTTTAAGTTTTTAGATACTCAAGATCAAATTATAACCTGCAGATGGCACATGCCTCAGAGGAAGAGACCACAAATCCTAGGTCCTGCCCAATTCTCCCATAAGCTCAGTTCCAGCCCTTGATTTCTTGGGCATCACTCAGGAATGAGACATCTCCTCTCCCATTCATAGGTCCTTGCAGCCAGTGTGCCTTCTCTCAGGATATTCTGTAACCATAGCACTTATCACAGTGAATTTTATTGCCTAACTACAGTATGAATTCCCAGAGGACAGAGTATGCCCTGCTCTTCATTTCATCTCCAATGCTCACAGAAGTTGATGTCAAGAGAAAACATTCAGTGAACATCAGTAGAATAAATCAATATTTGACATCTAAACTTGGTCTCCTTAGTCTGGTGTTCCACACATTATAGGTGTTCAGTAACTTCCAAAAGAGGAAAAGCCCCCATGGTATTATATCATACCTTATTAATTCTGGAGTTCGACCTAGGGTCCAGACAGTGTATTTCACAAATATTCATGCAGGCATACTATCAGAAATGCCAAGTGTCTCATGGTACCATTCCCTTTGCTTTCAAAGTGGAATGAACTATCACAGCTAAATTAAACCTATGGTCACAAAGCTCACACCAGTGTTTCAGTTCCTTTGCTCTTGTGAGCACAGTGATGTTTCATGTTCTAACATAGGCACAAATAATTGTGATAACAGCCCTGGCTCGTAATAACTTCCCAGTTACCTGATGGAGATGCATGGGCCAGGTGTGGCCCAGTCTCCTGCCTCAGTGGAGTAACAAGATGAGGATATGTTCCCATGCAGTCTTAGTCTTGGAAATGTGGAGATCCTCAGCCTCAACTTCTCATGAATTAAAAATAAAAGCAAAACTAATTTGCTCTTAGATGTTCCTCAGAGAACTAAGAACTCAGGAAGCTCAGGTTTAAGAAAAGCCAGGGGAGAAGCCATGATGAAGTGAGAGACGGGGAGTCCTTGGAGATCTTCATCCTCACTCCTTTCCTAATTAGCAAAAATGTTTTACTGGAAGTAGGACCCTAAAGTCCCTGTGGGAAAAAAACTTTAGAAACCAGTGAGAAATGTGAAACAATGAAACTCACCCACTGTTCAGAGATGTTTAAAGTTGGTCCAGGGATTTTGGAACCACCGAAGTGAGGAAACTACTCGTGCTGAATTAGATGTATAGATCAGTAGCTTTCAACTGGGGGTGATTATGCCTGTACGAGGCATTTGGCAATCCTTAGGGATATTTTTCCTTTGACCAGTCTGACCAGGGAGGAGAGTACCATAGATATTAAGGAGATAGGAGGTCAGAGATTCATGAAGTATCCTACAGTGCATAGGATGCTCCTGTATATTATAACTAAAGAGCTCCACTGACTTGTTGTGATGCCCTACAATTTATTTAAAAAATCCCTTAATGGATAATCATTTAAATTTGGTGATGAATGCATGACATTTCATTACACAGCTTTGACCTTACCTGCTTGTGTTTTAAGTTTCCTGTGATAAGATTTAAAAAACCCATAAATTGTCTCACTACATAACCCTGCCTAACCTAGAAATCTATGTAGATCACGCTGGTCTCGAACTCAGAGATCCACCTGTCTCTGTCTCCTGAGTGCTGGGATTAAGGGTGTGTGACACCATTTTTGCTGAACACAGAAGATTTTTAGGGTAGTGAAAATATGCTGTTATGATGGTTGTATGCCATCATACATTCATGTATGTACAAGCCTATAGACTGTGCACCACCTAGAATAGACTAACATAAGTTATAGGCTTTGGGTGAAAATGATATGTCTGGTGAGAGATTTTACTAGTGGGGGATGTGAACACACAGGTACTGGGATAGGGAACATATAGGAAAAGGCTATATTTTCCTAAATTCTGTGAGTCCAAAACTGAGCTAATAAAATCAGTGAAAGGGTAAAAATATCAAGTGAGAGTAAGCAAAATACTTTAAGTTTTACAAATAATTGATAAGAAGACTATGTGATATCAAGATTGAAGAAATGCTTTGAAATAATTGCTTTTGCATATGCAAACACCAAATCAAGTATTTCACTGTATATAGAGAGGAATGCAGGGGAGATTAGTGAATAATTACATCAAAGCATTCATTAGTTAAGGAAAATCTGTACATATCCTCTAATGTGTTTCTATGGATTTGAGTTTCTGTGAAAGTCTGTCAGACTCAATATTTTCTATATTATAAGATTTTGTTTAATAAGTCTAAGGAAGGTGGAATTCTTTTAATTTTGATTTTTAAAATTTATATATGTGATCTATGAAAAAATTTATAAAATATATATATATAATTTATATATGTGATCTATGATATGTGAACTGTGATCTAATGCAGCTCCTTAGGTAAAACTCATAGGCCCTAGCTGTTTAACATTTCCTTGTATTTATTTTTATACATCAGAACTCTGTAAAAGCTATCATTATTTTATCAGCTAGAGATAGTACATCTTAGGAAGGAATCATCTTCATAACAATCCACAAGTAAAGATGCCCAGTAGAATGGGATGTTTCCATGAGAGAAACATGTCACATTACAGGTAGTGGTGATCTCCCCGCACCCATTCACATCATGCCAGATACCAGAAAAAGATAGCAGCAACAAACATGTAAAGGCACAGCAGAAGCAAAAGACATTTTGGGGTCTGGGGTCTTGGGGCCTTGTTTGCCTGAGATTGACATCAGAGATTTTCCTCTTGGTGGACTGACACCTTGAACTTCAATTGTCACCTGCTGTTTCTCTGACAGGGCCACTGGCAGAGGTTGATAAGATTTAGGAAGCACAGGGAACTTATATCAATCAAGGGGTCCCTCTTTGGGCATATATAAGCCAAACACAATATCAGGGAAGAAAGATTCAATTTGTGGGGCTGCCTGTAATCTGGGAAGGCAAGGAAGGATGCAGCTTTTGTGAGTTGTCAGTCATGCTGGTATGGGCTTTTTAGTGATGCAACTACCTGAGAAACACCCATGCCGTTGAAATTATTCTCAAGAAACTCATTGATCTGCTGAGTTAGACTTGGGTGGATTAATTTCTAGGCTCTATTGTTGATTCTCTAGTTGCATTGAATAGAAGTTGTCCATGTGTCCACAGGAAGAGTTATGCAGACAGTCCAAAGAAGCCCTATACTGCCTGGGCTGTAAGCAGGCTTAGGAATCCTGGATACTGGATTTTCAGGAATGCATAATGGAAGAGTTATAAATCTCCATTGACATTCTAAAGATAGGCCTGGGGAGTTAGGCAATATATGAATCTGTGCAGATGAAGC
Organism: Ondatra zibethicus; assembly: GCA_004026605.1. Classification (NCBI taxonomy): domain Eukaryota; kingdom Metazoa; phylum Chordata; class Mammalia; order Rodentia; family Cricetidae; genus Ondatra; species Ondatra zibethicus. The sequence goes on from PVIU01018339.1 coordinate 10,963, forward strand.
CCAAGTGGCAGTGGAGACTCCAGCATGTTAGAGGTGCCAAGGAGAGCCACAGGCAGTGAATGGAGGCAGCCTAAGAGAAAAGCCATGCAGACTGCAAATGACAAAACCATAGATGTGATGCTATCCAAGCCCTTTGTTGCCTAAACAATAATATCACCTGTATATGATTTCAGATATAGTGACAAGGCTTAATGTTTGTCCATTTAGGCTTTGGTCCTGCTTTGGTTCAATCCTTGCTTGCTATCTTCCTGTTCCCTCATTTTATTTGTGTCTTTGCATATTGGGAACATGTGACTTTTTAAAAAAGTCTTTATAGTCTCATAGCTAAGAGTTTGAGTTTTACTTTTATTTTTCGAGACAGGGTTTCTCTATAGCTTTGGAACCTGTCCTGGAACTAGCTCTTGTAGATCGGGCTGGCCTTGAACTCACAGAGATCCACCTGCCTCTCCTCCTGAGTGCTGGGATTAAGGGTATGTACCACCACCACCTGGCAGGTTTTATTTTTCTTCACAGTACTTGTTGCAGTTTGAAACAAAATGGCTCGCAAAGAGAGGTGTTCTATTAGGAGATGTGGCTTTGTTGAAGTAGTTGTGGCCTTGTTGTAGGAAGTGTGTCACTGTGGGGCCAGGCTTTGAGGTCTCTTTTGTTCAAACTTCCCTCAGTGTGACATGGAGACTACTTCCTGTTGCCTGCAAGATGTAGGACTCTCAGCTATCTCTCCAGCACATCTGCTTGCACACCACCACGTCCCATCTCAGGGACATCTCAGTAGTGGACTGAGAAACTGAACTGTAAGCAAGTGTCCTAATTAAGTGTTTTCTTTCATAAGAGTTGCTGGGGTCATGATGTCTCTTGACCGCAATAGATACCATAACTAAGACAGGACTATTTACTGTCCGGATTTCACATGAACTTTGTTTTTCTCTGTCATTATTTTGTCTTGGAAGGATTATGGAACATTTTATTTGTCTTACTAAGCACAAGGTATACTTAGTTTAGGGGAAAAAAACCAACGTGACATAAGAGCAAACTCATAAGGACAGTGTTCTGTGGTTATTTTATCACCTGACCTCATGACTGCTATATTGGGAAAAAAATCTTAAATATGTTATAGCTTCAGACTTATTGCAACTGTCTTATATATAATAGTACATATATACAGAATATAAGAACACAATAATAAAGGACAGAAGAGCATAATAAAGGTACAGACATTTTAGGGTTCTCATACATCCTTGACTTACATGTTCCAAAAATCATTACTTTATTTGTTTTTACTCTTTTTTGATTACCCTCTTCCCCTTCTAACCTTCATTTTAGAATAGACAAATAGAGAAATTTTAAGTCGACGTGTCCAGAGAGTTTAATTTTGTGCCTCTTAAGCCCAGTCCTTAAATTAGTTCTTGGTGCTTTGTAGTACTCAGCAGTATTTGTTGAGTAGGCAAATGAATGAGTAAAAGGGTGACTGGTACTTTCTGAAGAGGAAGTTGTACCGTCTTTCATGACCATGACCACTATCGTCATCAAGGGAGCAATGAGGTTTATGGCAACGGAGGTGATTTTTTGAAGTGATTTTTTAAATACATACATGGCATGTAAATATGAGAATTAGAAGATTCAGTGGAGCCCATCTAGCCTAACTGTTAATTTATATAGGAGTAGAAATGGAAAAATGAGAAGTGGGAGGTGAAAATGGGATGGATATAAGCAAATAGTTAATTTACTTCTAAACACGTGTTAGTGTTCAGGTCATGGCTCCCAGTCCTGTCTCTCCTATCTACTATCTCATAAATTTATTTTCAGTAGACAAATCTGAGGAAAATGTGTCCTACATGCCTGATTTTCATCTTTTGTCTTTGCCTTCCTAATTATAAAGAGAAAGAACTTCATGTAAAAGTCACTGAAGTACTTGAGATTAATTTTAAACCTTTTCTTTTTGTTCCAGTTTAGTCACAAAGTTTTCCTCTGGAGAAAAGAAATTCCATGGGGGACCTTTGTTCCTTGATTATAGCCTGTGAGCTAGCTTATTATAAAGAATTCAAGGACCTTGGTGTGTAGTCACACCTTTGGATAAAGAATGAGTGGGTAGACTTTCTTGTCAAAGGAAAAATTTAAGATTTCTCTCTTTGCTGCTTCTTATGCCTGCAATTATTTTTCATGTTCAAATGTTCAACTTCATGTAGCTCCCTGAGTTTCCTCTTTATTTTGTGATTAGCTTTAGATGTCAGTTACATTGCTTTCTAATAGGTACTAGGATGAGCGATGACTTTTTTTCTTGGAGACAAAGTGAAACCCTTGAATTGCAATGATAACCACCATCCAGTAAAGTCAGAAATTTCAATGCTATTGAGACTACTGTTTTTGTTTTAGTGCATGGAAAAATCATTCGAAGGTGATTTTGGGAAGCCAGTTCTCTCTCAGCCTTTATCACTTCATCCATGAGCAGAAAGATTTAGGGGATATCCCTTTAAGTCCACTTCACATTATTCTAACAGTTAAGCTGAGGATGACTGGTACTTGGCTTACTGGGTGTTCAATGAGGAATCTGTTGGGTGGTGATATTTAAGGGACCTTGCTTGCTCAAGGACCAGGATTCAGAAACTATTCCTTGTTCTTTCCCAGCCTAATTTTCCCAAAGTCAAACTTCTCCTTGACTCATGTTGGATTTAAGCAAGGACAAACTTCATGTTGGGTTGGAGACAATTTGAGTTTATTTAAAATCTGTGATCTGACTCCTTGCTGCAAGATAAAGAACACAGCATCACTTCTGATCTACAGCAAGGTAAAGTGACTAGAAATTAGGTACAGAGTTTCTTAGCAGCCATTGTGTGTTGGACAACCTCATTTTCCTCTTAGACCCACGAAGGTTCACTTGTATAGAGTGGCTGCACTTGGAAGATTTTAGGGGTGGCATACCCAATTAAATTAGTAATTTTTATTCAATGAAAATATAGCATAAAATTAATTATTTTAAAAGTTCTTTTAGGCTTTTGGATTCTGTGAGTTACTGGCTTAGAATCACAAAGTAGGATGATTGAATGAGAATTTGATTTCTTCACAGGTAAGAGGAGCTTACTTCTGAGCACAGGAGGAATTGTCAGAGTGCCCTGAAGGTTAGACTAGTAAATAGGCTCCTAACTCTAATGATTCTCCAAATTCAGACTGCACTGTAAATGGCAAGGATCCCAGAGTGAAAAGCTGATAGATTGATTTTGAGCCCTAGGATTCTCTACTTCTTCTGTTATTATAGTCAAATAAGTTTTTCTGAATATTCATTTTCTAGTTACAAAGTAAACAAATTAAAATAATATAAAATGCTATACTTTGAATATACACATAACTAGTATTTATTGACTAAATAAATGATATATATTGTAAATTGTTTTATATTATCTACAATACTATATGTATCATGAATTTGTGTTAAAATTGTTTTTTTTTTTCAACAGAATTTTATGACATCCAGCACACCTGAACTGAAGCCATGGCTAAGACAAATAATGTGACTGAACTGATCATCACTGGCCTTTTCCAGGATCCAGAGGTACAAAAGGTGTGCTTTGTGCTCTTCCTTCCCGTGTACCTGGCCACAGTGCTGGGCAATGGTCTCATTGTTGTGACAGTCAGCATCAGTAAGAGTCTGCGTTATCCCATGTACATCTTCCTCAGCTCCTTGTCCCTGGTGGAGATCTGCTACTCCTCTACTGTTGTTCCTAAGTTCATCACGGACTTACTTGTAAAAATTAAAACCATCTCCCTGAAGGGCTGCCTGGCTCAGATCTTCTTCTTCCATCTTTTGGGGGTTGCTGAGATTCTTCTACTTGTGGTGATGGCCTATGATCGCTATGTGGCCATCTGCAAACCTCTTCATTACATGAACATCATGAGTCATCAAGTGTGTCACATGCTGGTAGCTGGCTCCTGGCTGGGGGGCCTCATTCACTCCACCATCCAGATCCTCATCACCATTCCATTGCCCTTCTGTGGTCCCAATGTAATTGACCACTACTTCTGTGACCTCCAGCCATTATTTAATCTTGCCTGCACTGACACCTTTATGGAGGGGGTTATTGTGATGGCCAACAGTGGTTTAATCTCTATTATCTCTCTCCTTATCTTGGTGTCCTCCTATATCACCATCCTTGTGAACTTGCAGAGCCATTCTGCAGAGGGGAGGCGCAAGGCCCTCTCCACCTGTGCCTCCCACATTACAGTGGTCATCTTGTTCTTTGGACCTGCTATCTTCCTTTATCTGAGACCTTCCTCTACATTTACTGAAGACAAGCTTGTGGCTGTGTTCTACACAGTCATCACTCCCATGCTGAACCCCATCATCTACACCCTTAGAAATGCAGAGGTCAAAAATGCCATGAAGAAGTTGTGGGACAAAAAGAACTCAGAGACAGAGTGAATGGGTAATAAATGATGGGAAGGGATTTTAAGTTAGTCTGTTGTTGATGTAGATTTTGCTGTTTGGTCCATATTCAAATAAAAAGAAGTAAGAAAAGCATAGTTCTACTGCTGTACTCCTCTTAGCAAACAAATACTCTAAGGACAGTGGTCTGGTTGTCTCACTGACATACTGAATTTGATTGGCTGCAAAATTTCCTGGGTTATTCATAGTTACTCATGGGTTTGAAAAACTTGGAGGCTCAAAGCAAGTGTGCAAATTCAAAGAATATTTAGAAACATGCTTTTATCTTCCTTTGAGACATAGTAATATTTTATAATATTAGATAAAGTATATTTTAGTATTTTCATACATTGTATAAAAATCACCTTATGGCTATTATTATCTCAAAATTTAGCATTTCTTTTGTTGAGAAATGCTTACTGTTTTAACTTGAAGAATTAAGGACAGGGTCATACTTTTTTAATTCACATCTCTTTCCCATTATTGTGAGTGACCATGCCACAGCTATTTCTTCTAATAGCCACTGATTTTTTTTCAGTGAGGTGAGATTAAAAGAGTCTATAATAATCTATATGATTATATCTCTCAGAATCTCTTCAATGCCCCATTGTCTCTCCACATTGTGAAAAGTTCTGAGTGTGTCTTACAATTGGTCCCTCTTGGCTTACAAGTTGTATAGGATTGCATTGATTTGCATCCATTCACCCAGCTTTTCTCAAGTTAGTGACATGCCATAGTAGGTTGTTTTCACCAAGTGTCTTTAGAGCTCTGAGATCATATACAAGAGGAATTTGTGGCTGCAGGGCAAGGCATGGACAAATTCATATGTTGATGAAAACATTGTGTGTCTGTGCTAATACATGATAGTCAAAGTCACATGGCTAATGGGCATTTAAAGTATGTATAATGTCACTAAAACCTAGAATTTTTAAAATTTAATTTTAGTGACTACGATATTTGGTAACATAAGTTTTCTTCAAACTTGTATATTTCTCAGTGTTAGAGGCGAGACTTCTATCCCAGTACCCTCCTGGTTGTATGTCTAACTGCCTCTAGCTCAGGTTTCATTTATCTCATCCTCACATATCCTTTCTAATTACTCCCAGATTCCCACACAAATGTCAAGGTGGCTGGAACGAAGGGGCATTTGCAGCAGTCACAGGTCATGCCTTGTCAGCTTGTTTTGCACCTTAACTGTCCATCTAAGGATGTATTTATAGCCTGTGTGATTTCCTGTCTCATGATCACCTGCTTAGCAGGACTACACATAGCTAGAGATTTTGCTGGATTATTTATTGAATGAATGAGTTGATAAATGTTATCTTTCAGAGTCCAATTCTTGCCACATCCAGTGGGTATTGACGACTATCATTCACAGATAGAGAGGCAGAAGTGTAGGGAGGCCAAGTAGTTTTATAAATGCACGTTATACACCAATATGCAAATGTGAGAATGGGAAGATGAAAATATAATAACGTCAATCAACACTATAATTTTATATAAAATTGGTAACAGGATAGGTGTCCTCAGTTGGATATTTATTCCGTAGCTGATCAAAACCTACTGCCCCGGGACTTTCTTTTCCTTTTCAAAAATTCTGATATATCAATCAGAAACTGTAGGCAAGAAGCTATATCACCTTTACTTTTTTATGTACCTTCTCTTTGTTGGATATAAAGCAATATTGAAATGACATTAAAATGTTTGCAAAAGATTTAGAAACTTTCCCTAAGTCATTGTTTATTTGGTTAAGTTTTCCTACAGGTAAAAGAAATTCCACAGGGAAGTCGGTCTCTTGATTATGTGTGTGGCTTCATTTGTCATAAATAGTCCAAGTATCTGAGCATTTAATCACAACCCTTCGACACTGTGTGGATAGACATGATTGATGCATCAAAGCAGGATTTTATTGCCCCTGAACTTCCTATTCTTATGAATTTTCATTTTTATCCTAAAGTTGTAAGTCAAAATATTTCCTTTCCTTGTGATTTGTCTTAGTCATCACCTTCTTTTCTAAATACTCCATACGGGACAGATCCAACCCTTGAACTGCAGTAACATTTCCAACTCATGTCCCCAAAGCCTAATGATTTGGAGAGAGCATTGTTTTCTGTGATAGTACTGGATAAAGGATAGAGTGTGGTTTCGTGAAACCAATTCACCTTTCTCAGACTCTTCCCATTTTTGAACATTCAGAAGTAAAAATAAGATTATTATAAATTATTCTCTAAATTGTTTAAGAAAACGCTCCTAGTGTAGTTTTGCTGAGTGTGACTTGGTTTGGGTTTTCAGTGGGAAATCTGCTCAGTGATAATATTAGTCAGGGGACTACACTTATGAAAGGAAACAGAATCTGTAAGGAGGAATCTGATACTCCTTCCCTATCTAGTTTTTTTTTTTCCCCAGAGCACAACCTCTCCTTGAGACAGGGCCTGTTCCATGGGAGTGAAAGATTTTATGGTGAATTAGAGACAATTTATTTGAAATTCATTTTGTCTAAATCCTGCTCTACCTAGGAGCAAAGAGCACACCAGGCCTTCTGACCCAAAGGTAGGTGAAGCTACTAGAAGTAAGACAGAGTCTATAGGCTGCAATAGGTATCAGGTAACTCATATTTTTCTCCACCCCTGTCTGTATAAACTTACATGTCCATCTGTTGATGTGTGACTTTATAGACTTGTCCTCCTCGTTTCCATGCTTCTTGGTGAGTCATTCATTATGGGGAAAGAGGAGGAATTCCTCAATTGCTAACTGGGTGGGGGTTGGAGAGAGACAGGGGGAGAGAGAGAGGGAGGAAGAAAGAGAGAGGACTAAATATAGAAAAGACATAGCTGAATAGGAGCAGATTGTGTTAAAAAAAAAAGATAGGTTATCAGATGATTCCTGTTGGGGGAATTGAGCCTAGAAACACAGAACCCTATACAACTTTCTTCCTACCTCTGAGTGATGCCCCAAATTGGTCTATTAAATTAAAATGGTACATATAGATATTTGTATTTCTTTGGTGGATCATAAATAATGTTCAAACCTTAGAGAAGAGGCATTGCTTTTATTCGTAAATAAATATTCTTGTGACACTCGTGACTTCTTACAGACTTCTCACTGAAACTGAACTCATCTGTTTGTATTATGTTTGTACTCTGCAACTACTAAGATGTATGATTCTGGGTAAAATGCACAGATGCTGTGGTTAACTGGCTTTTTAAAATTCCTGACTCTGGTGCTGTGTAATTATTCAGAAGCTACAAATACAAATTAATTCATTTTTCTGTGTTCATATTTCTTCATATGCAAAAGCTGAAAACAATCAGAGGCAGTTCACAAGTTTCTTATCACAAATACGATGAATTAACACATGTAATTTTAAAGTACACTATATAAGAGCTACAAGATGGCTCAGTGAATAAAGACACTTGCTTCCAAGTGTTATGACCTTAGTTCTGATTTCCTCACATAGATCCCAGAAGGTGGAAGAAAGGAGAGAACTGACTTCTATAAGTTGTCCTCTGAGCACCACACTTCTGTAAGTTGTCCTCTGAGTACAACACATGTCAATAAATCAAGAAATGTAATTTAAAATATTAAAAACAATCCTGAAGCTGTGGTTAGATACTAAAAGTGTGGCATATAATATGTACTTTTGAAATGCTGACTGTTGGGGCTGGAAAGATAACTCAGTAGTTAACAGCACTTACTACTCTTGCAGAGGACCTAGGTTCAGTTCTTAGCATCCACATAGGGGCTTATAACTCCAGTTGCAGGGGATCTGATGCTCTCTTCTGACCTTTGCAGGCCCTTGAATGCTTGTGGTATACATATATACTTTCAGAAACACACACACACACACACACACATACACAAAATTAAAAAGGAGATACTAGCTGGTCATATTCACTAAGACATAAATAAATAAAGATTTAATAAAAATAGTAAAAATAATTTTGAGTAATATAATAGTATACTTTTTATTGGAAGCTGTAACATAGACACTACAATGACAAAATAGCATGCTAGTTGTTATTAATGTTAATATGTCATAAGGACAGGAAGGCATGAGAAAGTAGTGGAGACTCATTGCAATGTAGAGGGAAAGATTACAGAGCAGAGAGCAAGGGGAGAATGCCTTGTGTTAGGCAACTGCTATGTTGTGTCTATTTGGGAACTGATGATAAGGGAACAAACTCAGTTAGATCAATCCTGGAATAACCTTGAACTCTGGAAAGCATGAGCATTTGTTTTGTGGGAACAGAGAAATCTTGGTGTATTTTTAGTATGTATTCAGTGCTCAGAGAAGCGAAGATGCATTTGTAGTGGCATTTTCAGAAAAATCTCATTGAATAAACAGTATTTGAACGGGCTTGCAAGATGGCTAGAATTGGAGGGGACAAGTGAGGGCATTCTGGCTAAGTGAGGTTTCTTGTTGGGAATAAGCAATGTGAGCACGTGTGCTGGGGAGAGGACTCTGACTTGAGCGAGGCTAAGAAGAAGCTTGGGCGGATAAGGTTGTAAATTGTTGAGGGACCTTAGGTTATGAAAATAATTAATATTAAGTTAGAAGAATTTATAATTTTCTATATATTATATATGTTATAATAACTAACATGGCAAAAAGTTTTATTATAAATGACTATCTATTAATTCGTAATTTTTAATTATGCATTGCATTTTAAAATGAGCTTCAAAAACACATCATACCTTAAACAAGAGAAGAAATATACATATAACAAAATTGACCTTAAATTTGTATAAATAAACCAAGACCCATACCAATGCAAAGTATTCATCTCTATAGCATATTTTAAACATATTCTTTCCCAGTCCCCTACTACTACACCCAGATTCTCCCTTTCCATACCCATCCAACCTTAAGTTCTTTTTCTTCCAAAAAATCAGCTAACCAAAACAAAAATCAACTAACCAACCAAACAACAACAGTAACAAACCTACCTAACCCCAAACTACCATAGATTCCACAATACCCCCCCAATATAGAGTCTGTTTTGTGTTGCCTAATTAATTCTGGGCATGGGGCCTGCTTCGGAGTGTGGTTGATAAACACAGTGTCACTCCATGGGAGAAAACTGACTTTTCTCTCTCCCAGCAGGTATCAGTTGCAAATAGCTCTTTGGTTTGTGGTGGGATTTTTTTCATCCACAGCCCCTTCTCCATGCTGGGATTTTGTCTGTCTTGAATTTGTGTGGCTCTTGCACATGCTGTCACTTTCTGTGAGTTCATATGTACATTGTCACTATTGTGTCAGCATCTCTTTTCTGTATGGAATCCTCTCTCTATTGCTCCCACTCACCCAATTCCACTTAGCTATTAAGAAATTTCTCTGTTTCTTTGTAATGAACGTCTCTCAATAAATTTGGTGATAGATGATGGGAAATGATTGTAGAACAGTGTGGAAAATATAGTTAGTTCCACACTCTCAGAGATGTGAACATTTGTTGTAGAGACATATTTCTTGAGGCAAGAAGATGTAGAGGATTCTGCTTTGAGTAGAGTGAGGACGGAAACAACTGAGCAGAGAACACATCATGGAAGACATTGGGAAAGGGCAGAAAGAACAGGAAAAATATTTCTTGCTAAAGTGTAGCTTTGTTTCCTGGTGAGTTTATGGTTTTGGAAGTTGGATCTCTAGTTGGTAATTGAATCACCATAGCTTATTCTGTGCTTGCATCAGTCTGTAGGCTTGAAAACTGCTTGTCATGCTTGTTCTATCTCATCATGCGTTGTCTGCCATGTCACAACACATTGAGTCTGAGCTTGCTTTGTGCTTCCCAACTTGTAGAATCATGAGCTAACAAATGTGTATTCTTTATTAATTACCCAGTCTATACTTCAGATGTAGTACTTCTCTGAGGAACAGAAGGATACAAAGAATTCAAACCAAAACAGTATCAAAGAGATGTCAAAAGGAAGACCTATTAAATGCAGTGAAGATAATATAACTACATGATCTATGCTTCTGTATATGCATCTATCATCTATCTACTTATAATATATCTTGAAATCTTAAATTCAGAATTCCTTGTGATAAATTAGAAAGATACCTGGGCTGAAAGTTAGAAGGACTTATTTTGAGTTACATTTTCTATGTGATTATGAGTATATCAATATTTTTCTGGATTTATACTTTCTGTTAAAAATTAAATGAAACTAAAATAAAAGAAATAAAACCATTAAGTTACTAATATTTAATCCTGAATGAGAATATAGTGGCTAAATGAAAAACTGAGTAGTAAGTGTATAGGAAAACAATCTCTCCTTTCTAGAATGCTTTTAGTAAAATTAATTTGTGCTAAAAATTTGGTTTTTTTCTAGCCTTCATTCGATCTGACGTCCAACACACTTGAGCTGACTTCATGGCCAATGAAAATAATGTAACTGAGTTAATTTTCACTGGCCTTTTCCAGGATCCAGAGGTGCAGAAGGTGTGCTTTGTACTGTTCCTTCTTGTGTACCTGGCCACAGTGCTGGGCAATGGTCTCATTATTGTGACAGTCAGCATCAGTAAGAGTCTGTGTTCTCCTATGTACTTTTTCCTCAGCTCCTTGTCCCTGGTGGAGATCTGTTACTCTTCTACCATTGTCCCTAAATTCATCACTGACTTACTTGTAAAGATTAAAACCATCTCCCTGAAGGGCTGCCTGGCTCAGATATTTTTCTCCCATTTCTTTGGAGTTGTTGAAGTCATTCTGCTTGTGGTGATGGCCTATGATCGCTATGTGGCCATCTGCAAACCTCTTCATTACATGAACATCATGAGCCATCAAGTGTGTCACATGCTGGTAGCTGGCTCCTGGCTGGGGGGCCTCATTCACTCCACCATCCAGATCCTCATCACCATTCCATTGCCCTTCTGTGGTCCCAATGTAATTGACCACTACTTCTGTGACCTCCAGCCATTATTTAATCTTGCCTGCACTGACACCTTTATGGAGGGGGTTATTGTGATGGCCAACAGTGGTTTAATCTCTATTATCTCTCTCCTTATCTTGGTGTCCTCCTATATCACCATCCTTGTGAACTTGCGGAGCCATTCTGCAGAGGGGAGGCACAAGGCCCTCTCCACCTGTGCCTCCCACATTACAGTGGTCATCTTGTTCTTTGGACCTGGCACTTTTATTTACATGAGACCTTCCTCTACCTACACTGTGGACAAACTTGTGGCTGTATTCTACACAGTCATCACCCCCATGCTGAACCCCATTGTCTACACATTAAGAAATGCAGAGATGAAAAATGCCATAAGGAAGTTTTGGAGCCAACCAGAGAACTGAGTGACCACAAATAAATTACAAATATGTCTTGTTTTTGGTGCTTATTGAAATGGGTTTTGTTTTTAGTAAGATTTTCTCTTCTGTTTCTTTCTTTTTAAGAAAAAAATCTATTAGTAGTTGTAGTAAAAATTTATTTACGGCACTTTATTAGGTGACTTTCCCTGTCATGTAGTTTTCCTTAAATGCTTAGTTCTAAAACTAATCTACTAACATGAAGATAGGTCACTGAATTTCAGATATGTGTTTTTATTATTTCAAACTAACTTTTCCTTTCTTGAAATTACATATTATGTTCATGTTTACTTTACATGTTTCCACAGTGTTTAATCTATGCCAGTGAGCAGAAGGTAGAGAAAACAGATGATCGTGAGGTGTTTGGTTTGATTTGATTTTCTCTGTTCCCACGGATCTGTCACACAGTACAGAGTTGCTCCGTGACTATTATTCTTTAGGTCACTATGATGTAAACAAGTCCAGGAATGGAAGAGGTGGGTGCCAGGCTGTGGGCCTGGCACAGTATGTGACTGAGAGTTGAAAGGCATACAGAGTGGCAACATTGGCAAAGTGGGCGTTCATGTCCTTAGGAGGATGCATTGAAACAACTTGAAGACTACAACGTACAATTCTTATTTCTGAAATTTCCCATTTATTGTTTTGAGGCTGAGGTTAACCACAGATAACTGGGACTGTGAAACCTGAAAGCATAGACAGAGTCTACTGAATGTAGTTTTACATTTGTACTGTAATATACTTTTACATGTTAATGGAAATGAATATCTTGCCTTTAAGTATATCACTCTTTTAAAAGCTAGAACACAATTAGATGACTCATGAGTCATACCTTTGTAAATGATTTAACAAATGCTGGTCGTTCTTTGTCCTTAAGGAAGCATTGAGTAACTGGTTTTATGTTGTGCTCTATGTACATTTGTGAGTGTTTGCTGATATTTGTTTCTCAGAGGCAGGTGTTGTTGAAGTACAGAGAAGCTTCAAATGCCCCAAGTGCGAGAGCAAATGGCCTATCACAGATCCATGGATGTCCACTTGCCTTGTTCATGCCCTTATATGAACTGAGAAGATAGGAGGTCTGATATAGAAGGAGGAAAGAGAGACAAAAAAATACCAAAAATAATACTTTGAAGATTGTGAATTTTTACAAAGATGTTCTATGCCACCACCAAAGATTCTTTTGGATTTTTGTTTAACTGTGCTTACCAAACACTAATTGTACCACCTATTTTTTTCTTCTTCTGAGACTTTTAAGTCTTTGGCAAAAACAAACAAACAACCATTAAAACAGTAAATCTTAAGCTACAGAGAAACATAGTCTCGAAACAACAAAAACAAAACAAAAAAACCAAACCAAACCCAAAAAAAAACCTGAAAATAAGAAGAATTATGCAAGGCATTATAGTGCCAGAGTAGAAAAAGCCTGCTTTATTTTGAACTTTTCAGCAGCACAGTTGTTATTTTGGTGTTATCCATCCCTCCATCCTCCTTCTCCTTCTGTATCTGCTCTCCCACCTTCTCAGTCTGAGCCCAGTCTCTGTTTTACCCATTTCTCTCTTCATATCACTTGTATCCTGCTAGTCCTTTTCCAAGCCCTCATCCTCTTATTTTAATAAATGGCATCTGCAAACACGAGAGCTAGGCATGCCTGTACCTGTGATTCCTCTCCACAGTTAGCATTCTTGGTTTTTTTGTTTTTTTTCTTTGGGGGGGGGTATAATGTTTTAAGGCAGAGGTCTTGTATTCTTCGTCAATTTTGAAGAACATCATTGGATCCATGACATTCAGTAACAAAATTGGTTTGAAAAAAAGTGCAAATTCAAAGTATGTTTTCTGGAAAAAAATCTACTTCATTGATTTATTCCTTCCTTCCTTTCCTACTAGGAAAGAAGATGTAGATGTAGAATGTCATTTTAATGAATCTTTACAATATATGATTATCATAATCATAGTACCTGTCATATATATATGTATATATATATATATATATGACAATGGAGTTATCATTGGAAATTTGGCATGAGTATATTAATCTGCTTTTCTCTTCTAATGTAGACAAGTGCATCATTACATTTTTCTCTTCTTTTTTTTGTTTTTTCCCATATTCTTTTATTTATTTTCCATTCAAAAAAAAAGAGTGTACATTTCCTACCCTTCTCCCAGTCCCCTCCTGCCGCCCCCCCCCCCGCTGCTTCCTTAAAAGAAGGCATGGTGCCCATCCCTGTGGGAAGTCCAAGGCCCTCCCCCCTCTATGCCATCCTAGGAAGGTGTGCATGCAAATCGACTAGGTTCCCAAAAAGATAATACATGTAGAGGAGATAGGTCTTAGTGTCATTGCTGATGGCTTCTCATTCTGCCCTCATTGGCAACCACCTTTACAGAGTTCAGTTTGATCATATGCTCAATCAGTCCCGGTCCAGCTGGATTTGGTGAGCTCCCATTAGATCGGGCACACTGTCTCAGTGGGTGGTCCAGCCCCTCGCGGTCCTAACTTCCTTGCTCATCTTCTCCCACCTTCTGCTCTTCGACTGGACCTTGGGAGCTCAATCCATTGCTCTGGTGTGAATGTGGGTCTCTGCCTCTATCTCCATCCATTGGACGAAATTTCTATGGATGTGATCAAGATATTCATCAGTGTGACTATGGGACAATGCTAGTTCTGGCACCCTCTCCACTGCTGACCAAGGACTTGGCTGGGGACAGCCCTGTGGACACCTGGGATCTCCTCTAGAGCCAAGTATCTTGCCAGTCCTAAAATGACTCCAATAATGTAGATATTTTATTCCCTTCTCCAATATTCACCTTTCCACCATCTCCATTGCTTCCAATTTCCAAGAGGATCTATGTATTATTTTCTTTGGGTTCACCTTGCTATTTGGCTTCGCTGGGCTTGTGAGCTAAGTGCTTAGTGTCCTTTGTTTTATGGCTAGGGTCCACTAATGAGTGAATACATACCATAATCGTCTTTTTGGGTTTGGGTTACCTCACTCAGGATAGCGTTTTCTATTTCCATCCATTTGCATGCAAAATTCAATATGTCATTGTTTTTTACCGCTGAGTAGTACTCTAATGTGTATATATTCCATACTTTCTTGATCCATTCTTCCATTGAGGGACACCTCGATTGTTTCCAGGTTCTGGCGATTACAAATAATGCTGCTATGAACATAGTTGCACAAATGCTTTTGTAGTATGATTGGGCATCTCTTGGGTATATTTCCAAGAGTGGTATTGCTGGATCCTGAGGTAGGTTGATTCCCAATTTCCTGAGAAACCACCACACTGATTTCCAAAGTGGTTGTACAAGTTTGCATTCCCACCAGCAATGGATGAGTGTTTCCCTTACACTACATCCTCTCCAGCATAAGCTATCATTGGTGTTTTTGATTTTAGCCATTCTGACAGGTGTAAGATGGTATCTCAGAGTTGTTTTGATTTGCATTTTCCTGATCGCTAAGGAAGTTGAACATGACCTTAAGTATCTTTTGGCCATTCGAACTTCTTCTGTTGAGAATTCTCGGTTCAGATCATTACCCCATTTTTTAAATTGGGGTATTTAGAATTTTAATATCTAGTTTCTTGAGTTCTTTGTATATTTTGGAGATCAGACCTTTGTCTGATGTGGGGTCAGTGAAGATCTTCTCCCATTCAGTAGGATGCCTTTTTGTCTTAATGACAGTGTTCTTTGCTTCACAGAAGCTTCTCAGTTTCAGGAGGTCCCATTTATTCATTATTGCTCTTATTGTCTGTACCACTGGGGTTTTACATAGGACGTGGTCTCCTGTGCCCATGTATTGCAGGCTACTTCACACTTTCTCTTCTATCAGGTTAAGTGTGGTCAGATTAATATTGAGGTGTTTAATCCATTTGGATTTGAGTTTTGTGCATGGAGATAGGTAAGGATCTATTTTCATTCTCCTACAGGTTGACATCCAGTTATGCCAGCACCATTTGTTAAAGATGCTTTCATTCTTCCATTGTATACTTTTAGCTTCTTTGTCAAATATGAGATGTTCATAGGTTTGTGGATTAATATCTGGGTCTTAGATTCGATTCCATTGGTCAACATCTCTGTTTTTATGCCAAAACCAGGCTGTTTTCATTACTGTAGCTCTGTAATAGAGTTTGAAGTCAGGGATGGTAATGCCTCCTGAAGTTCCTTTATTGTATAGGATTGTTTTGGCTATCCTGGGATTTTTGTTTTTCCATATAAACTTAGTTATTGTTCTCTCAAGTTCTGTGAAGAACTGTTGGGATTTTGATGGGGATTGCATTGAATCTATAGATTGCCTTTGGTAGAATTGCCATTTTTACTAAATTGACCAATACAGGAGCATGGGAGATTCTTCCATTTTCTGATATCCTCTTCAATTTCTTTCTTCAAGGTCTTAAAGTTCTTGTCAAATAGATCTTTTACTTCCTTGGTTAGTGTTACCCCAAGATACTTTATGCTATTTGTGGCTATCGTGAAAGGTGATGTTTCTCTGATTTCCCTCTCTGTTTCATGATCCTTTTTGTATAGGAGGGCTACTGATTTTTTTGAGTTGATTTTGTATCCTGCCACATCACTGAAGGTATTTATCAGCTGTAGAAATTCTTTAGTAGAGTTTTTTCTCTTCTTCTGATTGGCATATTGTATCACCATTTGATCCTGCTCATCAAAAAAAGTCTGAATTGCTTTTACATCTTGCAACATAATTGTGGAAAAGACAGACTTTGGGCCCTATTATAATGTCTAACATTCATAACAGGAAATAACATTAAAATGGCATATATTCTACCTACCAACAATAATGATGAAGTAAAATAATTTTTATGAAAATTAAAATTTTTGTTCATACAGAATATTAAAAATTTGTATATTTTCTTAACTCAGAAGTATCAGGCGGTATGAGCTACCAATGTTGACCATGTATGTTGACTATGTTGACTTTGTGCATGCTTAACTCTAGACCTGTGTACCTTCTTTTAAGTGGACATACCATACTGATTACTTTTAAAGTTTGTTACTATTTCTTAGTGAAAATACAAGAGAAGTGTGTTGTAGGAAGTTCTTCTGTATATGTGTTGTTTTATTGGTTAATGAATAAAGAAGCTGCTTTGGCCTGTGATAGGTCAGAATAGAGCTAGGCAGGAAAACTAAGCTGAATGCTGGGAGAAAGAAGGCAGAGTCAGAGACACCATGGAGCCACCAAAGGGTAAAGACACAGCTGCCAGCTGTAACCTTGCTGATAAGCTATAAACCTCATGATAAAATTCAAATTAATAGAAATGGGTTAACCAAAAATATAAGAGCTAGCTAGCAATATACTTAAATTATTGGACAAGCAGCAATTTAAATAATATAGTTTCTGTGTGATTATTTCATGGTGTGGGTAGTGGGGAATAAATAAGTGGCTTTCTACAACCGATTGGCATGCCATCATGGTCGACTATATCCATGTAAAACCTGAGAAAGCTTAATAAGGAATTCTAGACACACACACACACACACACACACACACACACACACACACACACACACACACACACAAAACACAACCCAGAGTTTAACAGCTTCTTGCTCTGTTTGATGACAGTACACCACAGCTCTTTTGTGAGGCTGTGGAATGGTTGCTTCCTGGGCCATGCTTCCAGCATGAACTCTGACTCTTTCGGGAAATCCAGCTATGGAATGTTTAAACGGGGTTTGTGAACAGAGTGCTACAGCTTGCTTAATGGCAACACAGACCTATGACTACCCGACCCTGGATCTGGGGTGGAGAGAAGGACATCCAACATGTCGAACTGGGCAGAGCCAAAAAGCAAAGCAGCCTTAGTCCTAGTAATGTCACTTAGCATTTTAGGAAGTGCTCCTGTACAGAAAAAGATTATAGATACACAATAAAGACAGATTCAGATGAAAAACACCTCAAAATGGGTCACAATGTTGGATAAATGGTTTGAGAGAGAGAGAGAGAAGAGAGTATACACAGTTATAATATAAAATAATACAGACAGTAATTGGTGAAAAGAATAAGATAATAGAATAAATATTAAACTTGTAAAAATGTAATAGAGTCAGAAAAATAAGTCACATAAAGATGGAAAATACACAGAGAGTCTGGATTGTGTACATTATTGTGTTTCTTTAATTTTTTTTTAACTGTGAAGGAGCTAAGTACAGAGAGATATTTCATTGTATGGGCTGCTAAGCTAAGCCAACATATGTGATTTAAAGGTTCTTGACTTCAAAATTTGGATCTAAGGATATGTTGCTTTAGAAAAGAAGGTCTTCTTTTGTTTCCACAGAAGATGAAAACTTGTATATTTCTTTCAGACTAATGTGGTTTGATGGACCAAGACCCCCCCCCCCGCAAAAGATCGCCATGAACATCTCAAAAATTACTTCACCCAACAAAAGCAGGAAGCAATTTGGAGAGAACTATGCCCAAATCCCTCAAATATTGTTTATAAATGTTTGTTTACATTTAACTGGTGATATGTTATAGAGATTTGCATTGACATGGATCCTGGTTTATTGATATAAATTTAAGGTCAATTTTGTTATATGTATATTTCTGCTCTTAATTAAGGTATTGTGTTTGTTCAGCTCATTTAAAAATATAATGTATAATTAAGAAATATAGGTTAATAGTCATCTATAATAGTTAAGCTTGTAGTCATGTTAGGTTTTCTAGATATATAGAGATATATTTCAGATAGATAGGTATTCTTCAAGTCTTTAAAAGACTAGTAGAATATGGAATTTAAATGTTTTAAAAACTTAGGACTTTTCATGACAATGAGACACATCTGCTCCTGGCAGCACCAATTACTTCAAGAGGAAGATAGGCATCAAAGAGGCTCCTTATGGAGTTAGTTAGACATCTGGGCAAGAAACTGATCTTACCTGGACTGCTTGATGTTATCCTGTATGAACTGGACTTTCAGAATGTACAGAAAAATGACTGCTGAAGTTGCCTAAAGAAGGTGAGACAGTCCTTTGGGGTTCCTGTTTCATGAAAGAGTCTGCTAGACATTCTGCAGGACACAGAAGAATGTTACTGACAAACTTCCAATAAAGTCAGAACAGTCTTTGAAATTTCCTGCTTCATGAAAAAGTCTTCTGGATACTATGGGTCTGTAGGCTGAAGATGGGTACCCCAATGTTACAGAAGAACTTTGGATAACTATGCAGGCAACAAGATGTCTCTGTCAATTCTAGAGTTTTGGAAGTTGCTTACAATGCACTTCCTATTTTCTTAGATAACTTCTGGAGTCTTTGATGGAGTTGAAGAATAGATAGTTATAGTTTTCCGTAGTTATGATAAAAAAGTGTATATCAATATTGTGACTATAATTTTTTCTTGATACCTTTTTTCTTGTATGTAATTTTACTATGTTAAAGTTAACACCTTCCTTTTTGCTTAAACAGAAAAAGGGAAATGGTGTGGGAAGTTCTTATGTATATGTGTTGCTTTTATTTGTTAATGAATGAAGAAGTTGCTTTGGCCTGTGATAGGACAGAATAGAGCTAGGTGGGGAGAAAACTAAACAAATGCTGGGAGAAAGAAGGTGGAGTAGCCCTGGAGCAGCCAGAGAAGAAAGCTGCAAGCTGCCAGCTGGAACCTTGCCAGTATGCCATGAGCCTTGTGGTAAAATATAAATTAATAGAAATGGGATAACCAAAAATATAAGAGCTAGCTAGCAATATGCTTAAGTGATTGGCCAAGCAGTGATTTAAATAATATAAAGTTTCTGTGTGGTTATTTTGTAGTCTGGGCAGCCAGGAATGAACAAGCAGCCTCCTACAACAGAAGTGTATCTACAATGCTATTTTATCTTTAAGAATTTCCATGTACCCACAACCCCACAGAATAATAAACAATGTACAGACTATCATGAAATTGGCACCTTTCAGCTTTGAGATTACTAAGGCCTCCACTTAATTTGTTGTGTATCTGTTTTATTTCTCACAAACCAGGTAAATTAATGCCAGCAGCTTCCCGAGAGACTAGATCAAGTGTGCTAGATGTATAGTTGAACAATTTGTTTCCCCATTTCTCCTAGAAATACTGGCTCAATTTGTAGATGAATAGTAGTTATACAATCATCATGCAACTCTTCATTCTATTTGGTGTGTCCACTAATCCTTAAGGATTGATGGTGTGATTGTTTTAATTGTCAGGTTGACAAAATCTAGATTCACTTGGGCAGAGAGTCTCAATGGGGGATTGACTAGTTTAGCTTGGTCTATGGGTATTTTGTGGGGAATTATCTTAATTAATAGGCATGCTCACTTACTTTGTATGACACCATTCCCTGGGCAAGAGATCCTGAATTTTGTAGAAGTGGAGTGGGCAAACTGAAGACTAACATGCTCAAATCAATCCATTGCTTTTTGGTGATTCATGTTTTATGCTGAGTGATTTTATGCTTTGTTAAAACATATTTCAAAACATTAGATCTAGAACTAACAGAGTAAAGACACCTTCCACTTCTCTTGATATCCTATGCTTATAGTAAGCTAGGTATTTAGGATGCTGGCTGTGATAGCATCCTTTATGCCTGTGAATGTTTTGTTTGCACAGTGAAAGCTATGGATAGAACTTTATAAGTAACCACAGAGATATTGGGAATTTCTCAGGCAGACACTGTCTATATGAGTTGTCAAAATCTTCATGGTGTTCTTTCTGGTGTGAGGGACAAGACCTGAAGGGGCTATTAAAATCAAAGTATTCACTTTTTTCTGACATCATTGGAAATAAAACCTTAGAATTTTAAACAAAAGAGAATTTATTCATTTTTAAAAATTGCCTGTTTGGACTGAGAGGGCCTAGGAGGTGAGTGAACAGCCACATGGTGGGATGCCCCACTCTCTAGGACCTCCCCAGTGGGACAAAACACAAGGCCCCTCCCCCAACTCCCACAGCTTTTCTAGCCAGGCATCAGGGATTATCATGCAGCTAGGATCCCCCAAACCCATCCAGGAACCATCCAAACTACTAGCCACACCCCGCCCCCAAACCTGCCTATACTTCTACAACCTCAGTGGAACTCTGAAAAGCAGCTTGCTCCAATATTGAGTGGACTTAAGAGGTAAGTGAACAGCCACAGGGTGAATGCCCCACTCTATAGGACCTCCCCAGTGGGACAAAACCCTGAGCCCCTACCCCAACTCTCTTGGCTTTTCTATTCAGCCAGCAGGGAATTTCCTGTGGCTAGGCTCTCGCCCAAACCCAAACCCATCCAGATGCCATCCAAACTACTAGCAACACCCCACCCCAAACCTGCCTATCCTCCTGCAACCTTGGTAGAACTCTGAAATACAGCTTGGCCAATACTGAGGGGACTTAAGAGGGACCAAGGGCTTGCTAAAACACTGAGGGGATTAAGAGAGAGCACCAAGAGAGCAAACCGGGAGAGAAGACCAAAAGAGCAGGCATATAGAGACCTCAGAGGCTTTCTGAGACAGACATTGACAGTACAGAGCACACCAAGAAAAATCCAAAACACTCAAACAACCACAGCAAGAATTGGACCAAGACACAAAGACACTGCTGGCCACATTGGAAGGAAGAGATAGGTAGGTGCCAATGCAAGAATTTTTCCAATAACCTAAAAAGCAACATGATAACACCAGAATCCAGCAGTCACAAAACAGGAAGACTTGATCATCCTAACCCAGAAAATGACTTTAAATGTAACTTTATGAAAATGATGGAGAATTTTAAAAAGGAAATGAAAAACTCCCTTAAAGAAATAAAGGAGAAGACAAAAAAATTTGGAAAAAGTTAAATTCCTCAAAGAAACTCAAGAAAACCAATAAAAAAGAATCAAACAGGTGAAGGAAGCAATTCAAGACTTGAAGACTGAAATAGAGGTAATAAAGAAAAGACAAATGGAGGAAATTCTGGATATGGAAAATCTGGGCAAATGAGCAGAAACTACAGAGGCAAGCATAACCAACAGAATACAAGAGACAGAAGGAAGAATCTGAGGCACTGAAGGTACTATAGAGGAAATAGACTCATTGGTCAAAGAAAACATTAAATCCAACAAATTCTTAACACAAAACATCCAGGAAATCTGTTACACCATGAAAAGACCAAACCTAAGAATAATAAGGGTAGAAGAGGGAGAAGAACTCCAGTTCAAAGGCACAGAAAATATATTCAACAAAATCACAGAAGAAAACTTTCCAAACCTAAAGAAGGATATCCCTATGAAAGTATAAGAAACTTACAAAACACCAAATAGACTGGATCAATAAAAACCATCCCCTAGCCATATAATAAATAAAACACAAAACATACAAAGTAAAGAAAGAATATTAAGAGCATCAAAGGAAAAATGTCGAGTAACATATATAGGTAAATCTATGAGAGTTACATCCGACTTCTCAATTTAAACCACAAAAGCCAGAAGGTCCTGGCTAGCTGTGCTGCAGACAATAAGAGACCACATATACAAGCCCAGACTACTATACCCAGCAAAGCTTTCATTTACCATCAATGGAGAAAGCAAGATATTCCATCACAAAAGCAGATTTACATAATAATACATGTCCACAAACCCAGCCTTACAGAAAGTACTAGAAGGAAAACTCCAACCCAAGGAAACTAACTGCACCCACAAAATCACAGGCATCTGATAACCCCCCACCAGCAGAACCCAAAGAAGGGAAACACACAAACATTACTAGCAAAAAGTAACTGGAACTAACAACAACTGGTCATTAATATTGCTTAATATCAATGGACTCAATCCACCTAAGAGAATGGATATAAAAACAGGATCCAGGCTTCTGCTGTATACAAGAAACATACCTCAACCTCAAATACAGACACAACCTCAGAGTAAAGGGTTGGGAAAAGGTTTTTGAATCAAATGGACCTAAGAAACAAGCAGGTTTAGCTATCCTAATAGCTAACAAAATTGATTTCAAACTAAAATCACTCAAAAGAGATGGAGAAGGGCACTTTATACTCATAACAGGAAAAATTCATCAAGATGAAGTCTCAATCCTGAACATCTATGCCCCTAATACAAGAGTACTCAAAAGTATGCAAAAGAAACATTACTAAAACTTAAATTGCACATTAAACCCCACAAACTAATAGTAGGAGACTTCAGCACTCTACTCTCGACAATGGACAGGTTAACCAGACAGAAACTTAACAGAGAAATAACAGAAGTAACAGATGTCATAAATGAAAGGGACTTAACAGACATCTATAGAACATTCCATCCAAACACAGAAGAATATACCTTTTTCTCAGCACCTCGTGGAACCATCTCTAAAATTGATCACATACTTGGTAACAAAGCAAACCTCCACAGATACAAAAAAAAAATGGAGTAACCCCCCTGTGTCTTATTGGATCACCATGGATTAAAGTTAGAATTTAACAACAATACTACTCTCAGAAAGCCTACAAACTCATGGAGATTGAACAGTGAACTATTGAACCACCCTGGATCAAGGAAGAAATAAGGAAAAAATTAAATATTTCCTTGAATTCAATGAAAATGAAGGCACATCATATCCAAACCTATGGGACACCATAAAAGCAGTGCTAAGATAAGGTTCATGGCACTAAGTTCCCACATAAAGTAGATGGAGAAAGCTCACATTAGTGACTTAACAGCACATCTGAAGCTCTAGAACAAAAAGAAGCAGACTCAACCAGGAAGAGGAGAAAACAGGAAATAATCAAATTGAGGGCTGAAATCAACAAAATAGAAACAAAGAAAACAATACAAAGAATCACTGAAACAAAGACCTGGTTCTTTGAGAAAATAAATAAAATAGACAAACCCTTATTCAAACTAATCAAAAGGCAGAGAAAGAACATTAAAATTAACAACATCAGTAATGAAAAGGGGGACATAACAACAGACACTAAGGAAAGTCAGAGAATCATAAGGTCATACTACAAAAACCCATAATCTACAAAATTGGAAAATGTAAAAGAAATAGACAATTTTTTAGATAGATACCATATACCAAAATTAAATCAAGACCAAGTAAGCAATTTAAATAGACCTATAAACTGTAAGGAAATCAACCCCCCCCAAAAGCCCAGGGCCCAATGGTTTTAGTGCATAATTCTACCAAAACTTCCAAAAAGAGATAATACCTATACTTCTCAAAGTATTTCACATTATAGAAACAGAATGGATATTGCCAAACTCTTTTTATGAGGCAATAGTTACCCTGATACCAAAACCACACAAAGACTCAACCAAGAAAGAAAATTACAGACCAATCTTACTCATGAACATGAATGTAAAAATACTCAATAAAATACTGGCAAACTGAATGAAGAACACATCAAGAAAATCATCCACCATAATCAAGATGGCTTCGTCCCAGGGATACAGGGCTGCTTTCAACATATGAAAATCTATCAATGTAATACATCATATAAATAAACTGAAAGAAAAAGCATGATCATTTCATTAGATGCTGAAAAGGCATTTGACAAAATCCAATACCCCTTCATAATAAAAATCTTGGAGAGATCAGGGATACAATGAAAATATCTAAATATAAGAAAAACAATACATAGCAAGCCGACAGCGAACATCAAATTAAATGGAAAGAAACTCAAAGCTAGTCCAATAAAATCAGGAACAAGACATGGCTGTCCACTCTTTCCATATCTATTCAACACAGTTCTTGAAGTTCTGGTTATAACAATAACACAACAAAAGGAGATCAAGGGTATTCAAATTGGAAAGTAAAACTTTTTGTTACTTGCAGATGATATGATAGTATATATAAGTGACCCCAAAAACTCTACTAGAGAACTCCTACAGCTGATAAATACGTTCAATGATATGGCAGGATACAAGATCAACTCAAAAAAAAAGTAGCCCTCCTATACACAAATGATAAAGAAGTTGATAGGGAAATCAGAGAAACATCACCTTTCACAACAGCCACAAATAATATAAAATATCCTGGGGCAACTTTAAACAAAGAAGTGAAAGACTTATTTGACAAGAAACTGAAGAAGATACCAGGAAAAGGAAAGATCTCCCAAGCTCGTAGATAGGTAGTATCAATTTAGTGAAAATGGCAATCCTACCAAAAGCAATCTATAGATTCAAATGCAATCCCCACTAAAATCCCAACACAATTCTTCACAGACCCTAAAAGAACAATAAACAACTCCATAGGGAAAAACAAAAAACCCAGGACAGCCAAAACAATCCTGTACAATAAAGGAACTTCTAGAGGCATCACCATCTCTGACTTAAAACTCTGCTATAGAGTTACAGTAATGAAAACAGCTTGGTATTTGCATAAGAACACACAGGTTAACCAGTGGAATCAAATTGAAAACCCGGATATTGATCCACACAATTACAAACACTATATTTTTGACAAAGAACCTAAAATTATACAATTAAGAAAATAATGTATCTTCAGCAAACCATAGGTGGTTTTTAAACATAAGGCAAAGAAAACCATCTTACAAACCACAATCCCAGAGAACTTAGACAACAATGAGGACACTAATAGAGACTTACATAGATCTAATCCATGTGTGAAGTAGAAAGTATAAAAAGACAAGGTCTCGTGAATAGAAGGGAAGCATATGGACCTTGGAGGAGGGTTGGGGGAGAGAGGGGAGAGGCAGGGAGGGGAGCAGAGAAAAATGGAGAGCTCAATAAATATCATGGAGAAAAAAAAGAACGAGAAAGAGGCTCTGAACTAGAGAGAGATCAAGAGCGTAGGTGGGACAGGTTGGAGAGAAGAAAGGGAAGAGGAAAAACGATGTCATTTCATCATAATTTCAAAATAAAATTATTATACATAAGAATAACAAAAAAAACCTATGAGTAAGTACATGTGATAATTGTCTTTCTGTGTCTGGGTTACCTCACTCAAAATAATGCTTTCTAGTTCCATCCATTTTCCTGCAAAATTCAAGCTGTCGTTATTTTTTTCTGCTGTATAGTACTCTATTGTGTAAATATACCACTTTTCTTTTTTTTTTTTTTGGTTTTTCGAGACAGGGTTTCTCTGTGGCTTTGGAGCCTGTCCTGGACCTAGCTCTTGTAGACCAGGCTGGTCTCGAACTCAGAGAGATCTGCCTGCCTCTGCCTCCTGAGTGCTGGGATTAAAGGCGTGTGCCACCACCACCCGGCATACCACATTTTTTTATCCGTTCTTCGATCAAGGGACGGTTAGGTTGTTTACAGGTTCTGGCTTTGACAAACAAAGCTGCTATGAACATAGTTGAGCACATGTCCTTGTGGCACGATTGAGCATCCTTTGGATATATACCCAAAAGTGGTATTATTGGGTCTTGAGGAAGGTTGTTTCCTAATTTTCTGAGAAATCACCACACTGACATCCAAAGGGGATGTAGCAGCTTGCATTCCCACCAGCAATGCAGAAGTGTTCCCTTTTCCCAACAACCTCTCCAGCATAAGTAGTCATCAGTGTTTTTGATCTTGGCCATTCTTAAAGGTGTAAGATGGAATCTCAGAGTTGTTTTGATTTGCATTTCTCTGGTGACTAAAGATGTTGAACATTTCCTTAAGTGTCTTTCAGCCATTTTACATTTCTCTGTTGAGAGTTCTCTCTTTAGGTCTGTACTCCATATTTTTATTGGATTGTGTGATCTTTTGGTGTCCAATTTCTTGAGTTCTTTGTATATTTTGGAGATCAGATCTCTGTCTGATGTGGGGTTAGTGAAGATCTTTTCCCATTCTTTAGGCTGTCGTTTTGTCTTGTTGACTGTGTCCTTTGCTTTACAGAAGCTTTTCAGTTTCAGGAGGTCCCATTTCTTAATTGTTCCTCTCAGTGTCTGTGCTGCTGGGGTTCTATTTAGGAAGTGGTTCCCTGTGCCAATGTGTTCAAGTGTACTTCCCACTTTCTCTTCTAAAAGGTTCAGTGTGGCTGGCTTTATATTGAGGTCCTTGATCCATTTGGATTTGAGTTTTGTACGTGGTGATAGATATGGGTCTATTTTCATTTTTCTACATGTTGATATCCAGTTATGCCAGCCCCACTTGTTGAATATGCTTTCTTTTTTCCATTTGATATTTTTTGCTTCCTTATCAAAGATCAGGTATTCAAAGATGTATGGATTGATATCTGGGTCTTCTCTTCAGTTCCAGTGGTCCTCCTGTCTGTTCTTATGCCAGTACCAGGCTGTTTTTAGTACTGTAGCTCTGTTGTATAGTTTGAAGTCAGGGATTGTGATACCTCCAGATGTTCTTTTGTTGCCCAGGATTGTTTTGGCTATCCTGGGTTTTTTGCTTTTCCAAATGAAGTTGAACACCATTATTTCAAGGTCTTTGAAGAATTTTGTTGGGGTTTTGATGGGCATTCCGATGAATCTGTAGATTGCTTTCAGTAGGATTGCCATTTTTACTATGTTAATTCTGCCCACCCAAGAGCATGGGAGGTCTTTCCATTTTCTCGTGTCTTCTTCAATTTCTTTCTTCAAAGATTTAAAGTTCTTGTCCAACAAGTCTTCCACTTGTTTGGTTAGAGTTACTCCGAGATATTTTATGCCATTTGTGGTAATTGTGAAGGGTGTTGATTATCTGGTTTTTTTCTCTCAGCCCTTTTCTCATCTGTGTACAGGAGTGCTACTGATTTTTTTGAGTTAATCTTGTATCCTGCTACATTGCTGAATGTGTTTATGAGTTGTAGGAGTTCCTTGGTAGAATTTTTGGGATCACTTATGTAAACTATCATATCATCAGTAAACAGCGAGAGTTTGACTTCTTTTCCAATTTGTATCCCCTTGATCTCCCTTTCGTGTCTTATTGCTCTAGCTAGGACCTCAAGAACTATATTAAGTAGGTCTGGAGAGAGTGGACAACCTTGTCTTGTTCCTGATTTCAGTGGAATCGCTGGGAGTTTCTCTCCATTTAGTTTGATGTTGGCTGTTGGCTTGGTGTATATTGCCTTAATTATGTTTAGGTATGTTCCTTGTATCCCTGCTCTCCTTAAGACTTTCATCATGAAGGGATGTTGTATTTTGTCAAATGCTTTTCCAGCATCTAATGAGATGATCATGTGGTTTTATTTTTCAGCTTTTTTCTATGGTGAATTACATTGACAGATTTTCATGTGTTGAACCACCCCTGCATCTGTAGGATGAAGCCTACTTGATCATGGTGGATGATGGTTCTGATGTGTTCTTGGATTCTATTGGCTAGTATTTTATTTAGTATTTTTGCATCAATGTCCATGAGTGAGATTGGTCTGTATTTCTCTTTCTTACTATTGTCTTTCTGTGGTTTGGGTATCAAGGTAATTGTAGCCTCATAAAAAGAGTTTGGCAATGTTCCCTCTGTGTCTATTGTGTGGAATAATTTGAGGAGTATTGGTAGTAGTTCCTCTTTGAAAGTCTTGTAGAGTTCTGAGCTGAAACCATCTGGTCCTGGGCTTTTATTGGTTGCAAGACTTTTGATGACTGTTTCTATTTCTTCAGCAGTTATAGGTCTGTTTAATTTGCTTATCTGGTCTTGATTTAATTTTGGTAATTGATATTTATCCAGAAAGTTGTCCATTTCCTTTAAGTTTTCCAATTTTGTGGAGTACAGGTTTTCAAAATATGACCTGATGATCCTCTGTATTTCCTCTGTGTCTGTTGTTATGT
>PVIU01018340.1:0-39289 GCA_004026605.1 Ondatra zibethicus
TAAAAGTTGAAGGCTGCTTTAACTGGCATTAAGTCATTAAGTGTCCAGACACAGCAGGACACATCTGTAGTCCTAGCTATTCAAGAGAATAAGGTAGGAAGGTCACATGAGACCGGGAGTTCATGACTGGTTTGAACAATATAGTGAGACCCCACCCTAAAAGAACAGTTGGAAGAGGAGCAACTCCTCATGAAATAGGAGCATGTAGTCTCTTGTATTTCCATTTACCATTTTGATTTTGTTCTTTTTGTTCAAGACAGTGTTTTACATAGTTGCTCTCAAAAATCACTATATAGCTGAGGTTCCTGTCTCTACCTCCCAGGTGTGGGGATTACAGGTATGTACCACCACACCCAGTTTGTTCACTGCTGGGAAACAAATCCAAGGCCTTGTGCAAGGTAGGCAGGTACTGTACAAACTGTGCTACAATGTCTGGACCTACTCATTTTTTTTCATAGGACCTTGATTACCTAGCCGTCTCCTTGACATCAGTTTAATTTGCTTTCATATACTTAGAGTATAATGTGTTATGTTTGGCCTCCAAATTTCTCAAGTTGAAAACTCTATGTTTAATTGCATTTGTTGTGGGCGAAATGATAGGGTAATGAACATGTTCATTCACTTCACTGTTTTCTAAGATTTCTGTGGAACCATGGTTATTGAAGGAGAGGAAGCTCCAATCGCATACACATTGGATGATACCAAACCAGATGGAAGTTATGCTGCTATAATAGGGTAAGGCACAATTATAGCATTGTAGCTGTATTTGCTATTCCAAGGCAATAAAATACTGTTGTTTAAGGAATACAAAGCTTTGTTAAAAGAAATTTTTACTTGATAGTACTAATCTCCGATTCCAGTGTTAGAAGTATTTTATTGCTTCTTTTTAATTAATAAATACCTAGATGTCAAATACCAATAACATTTAAATTATGTTATATCAATTTTCTACCTCATATTTAATGTATTAGTAAATATATTTGGGGGACATCTTTACATGATAGACTGATCTTACTTCAGTGTATTACTAGGAGGGGTGTTTTACTAAGTAGTTTGTGGGCATCCATGTTGTTTACTATGTTTTCTGTTGCTGTAGCAAAGTTCTTAAGACTGGCCTGCTTATGAAGGAAAGAGCTTCACTGTAGCTCACAGTTTTCGAAATGCAAGCACATGGAATCAATATGTACTAGGCTTCTGATGAGGGCCTTATGCTACTCCATACATGGCAGAAAAGTGGGAGGGAGTAAACATTTGTTGCAAAATCACATAGCAAGAGTGGATTCAAAGAAGCAAGCAGAGAAGCCAAACTTGCTATATAAAATAGCCCACTCTCCTAAGAAGCAATCCACTATCATGAAAAACATATTAGTCATTTGAATTTCTAACAATATAATGTCCTGAAAGGCCCTACCACCTCTCAATGTCACTATAATTTCAACATGAGTTTGGGTAATGACCACTCTATCTAATTCGCAGTAAATGTTACTTATGAAAGTGAGCTTTTTCTGAGTCCCACTACAAAGAAGTGAAGGCCAGCCCTATCTTCACCTTGCCAGAGAAGACTGGCATAGTTGAAGAGTGTTTGGGGGCCAGTAGTGGATATAAAGATATATTTACCTAGAGTAAAAATTGAGATGACCAACAGAAGGCCAAGGCGAGAACAGGTAGGGCAAAAGAAGTTATTAAGCAGAAAGCAGTTGTCGAGGTGGAAATGTGACAGCATTCAAAAAACTGAGTGCTACAGACAGAACCAAAGGGCAAGAGGGCAAGGAAGGACTGGAGACCCCAGACACAGCCTTAAGTGAGCATTTGAAGTCCAAGTCCTTTCCTCTTGGTCACCAGCTTGCTGGAGGGCAGTGGCTCAGTCACCATATTACCCTAGGCAGAAATCACGGCCAGTCATTTACTTTTGGTACTTTGATCTCCCAAAGCCAGAAAGTGTTCCTCAATGTCGGGCACTGTCGGGAATGCAATATAAAAACAGGGACACTATGAACATTGTTATTATATAAATCTTTTTTTCTACATGGTGCACAGAGTGTGTGTAGCTATAGAAATGAAGCTAAGATGAAAGAAAGTATTAAATCACCCACTTTTTCTTATTTGTGTTTTCAGATTTATCCTTGCTCACAAAGCTAGAAAACTGACACGCCTTACCAAAGAAGAAAGGTAACAAAATGTTCTTTCCTTCTTTCTTTCTTCCTTCCCTCTCCTCTTCCTTCCTCCCCTCCCTCAAGTTCCCCCTCCTTCCTTCCTTTTCTCTCTCTGCTTCCTTCCCTCATTCCCTGACAACTTCCTTCCTTTCCTCCCTCATTTGCCCTGCTCCACCCCTTCTGTCTGCCTTCCTTCCTTCTCTTTCTCCCTTCTATTATCCTTCCTTATTTCCTTACTGCCTTTTATTTTTTAAGTTGATAGGAAAATATTTTTTAGAGCAAGAACACACACTAAATAGGGAGTGTGGCTTTTCAAGTAAGTTGCCTTTCTTTCCTCTGCATTCTTTTCTACCTCCTTTCTTCTTTCATTTTTGACTATTTAGTTGTCTTTCAATGTTTATTCACTTTTTAACTTAGAAAATACCCCATATTGTGTGCATTGCTAATGTGACGTATCTGGTATGTTAATGACAAGGGTCTTATATGCCACAATGCTTATTACTTAAGAACCAAATATTCAAATTACTACTTATCAAGTTATTGTACAAAGAAATTATGCTAAGAACTATGAACAGTATGAAAAAGGACATAATGAAAGTGCTGAACTTATGGAGGAGAGAGGTAGACAAATTGCTAGGTTAGGCAGCACTACATAAGTGATGCATAGCAATTGGAGATTATAGGTACAGAGACTAATTTCTCTGTAGGTTATTTCTTCTGGCAATTTTTCATTCACCACTGGAAAATATATATATATATATATATATATATATATTTGTTTCATATATATATGTATGTATATACATACATATATACACCAGCACCAGAACTGATAACATATTTAATGACTCAAAGCCTAAATGACTTTACAGTGCATTCTTTCAGTCTGCATCAGCTTGTTCCTCCATAGCCAGTGCTACCTTGATGCATGGCCAGAGCTGTGGAAGTCTGACTGGGCCATAGATTTTTAAATATTCCAAATGGAATAAAAGATCCATGAAAGTTAGGAAGTGTTATCTGATTTACTCACTACTTAATCTTCAATGCCTTGAACAAGTCTTTTCCCAATTTGTCTTTTTGATCATGTTCAGAACTTAGTCATCATATACTGTAACAGTTGTATCTTTTTATGTGGTCAAGGTTAATCATTTTAACAGTTTAATAAATAATCTGTCATAAACAGAAAAATTCTATTCCAACATACTGTTTTTGCTTTATCTTTTGTTTAGATTTTATTTTCTAAATGTGTGTGTCATGTGGGTGCATGGGTGTATGTGTATGTAAGATGTGTGTGTGTGTGTGTGTGTGTGTGTGTGTGTGTGTGTGTGTGTGTGTGTGTGTATGTGTGTACATGTGAGTGAAGGTTCCCTTGGAGGCCAGAGGTGTTGGATACCTCTAGAACTGAAATTTTGGGCAACTATGAACTGCCCAGTGTAGATGCTGGGAACTGAACATGGGTCCTCCAATGACCAATACACACTCTTAACCACTGGTCTATTTTTCCAGCCCTCTGTGATATATATTTTTAATTATCCACTTTTCCACTACTTTGGGGCTAATAATGAGAGAGGAGCTAGGTGACTTGCTGCCTGTCAGGCTGCCCTCTGACTCACTACGTAGCCCAGGCTTGCCTTTAAGTCCCAGGCTTCCTGCCCCCATCTCTCAAGTGCTGAAACCACAGGCATGCAACACCGTGACCATCTCTGGACTCTATCTGAAAATCTTTTCTTTTTCTGAAGTATATTTTGATGTAAGAGTTAGTATCATGGAGTGTGGAGGTACTCATGAGTACTTATTAATAACCAAAGAGTTATTGATGCGTTCTAGGGGAGGAAAACCCTGTTTTCTTTAAGGATGTAGACTCTAGTAAACTCACCATGGCCTGGTGGCTGAGCCCATTTCCATGGTGGCTAGCAGAAATTGGACTTGGTGAGTCATTAAAAAAGGAGGGGATAGGGAATAGATATGGGAAGAGTTAAGGGGAAGATTGGAGGAGAGATATGATCAAAATATATTGCATATATGTAAAAAACTTCTAAAATAATAAATAAAATATAACTTTTTAAAAAGAAGTGAAGGTTCAACTTCATTTCTTTCCTGGGCAGCCATATTTTGGAATTATAAGTCTCTTCTCCAAGGGTTTAAAATGCCCACCTTTCTGAATTCTAAGCATCCTTATAGATTTCATCCCGTTTCTAATGTTACCTGCATACCTTTACTCTGTCATCATTCCTCTCTGTCCATGCCAAGCTATTGCAGAGAAAGAGAAGTGCAGAAGAAAGTAAGAGTTTTTATCCATCTGCTTGTAGGAAGAGTTCCTAGATTTAAAACAAGATTACATTTTAGAAAGAGATTTAGTTTTATGTGTATGAGTGTTTTGCCTGCATGTATGTCTGTGCACTATATTGCACTATGCCTGGCGCCTGATGATACTAGAAGAATGTGCTGGATGTCCTGAGACAGGGGTTGCAACCTGCTGTGAGCTATGGTCCTCTGGAAGAGCACCAACTCTCTTAACTCCTGAACCAACTCTCCAGTTCGTGATAATACTCCTTTTAAAACTCTAAGTCATGCTTAAAATTCCCTTTATAGTATTACTAATCTATAAAAACAGTATTGAAACAGCTATATTTATTTAAAGAAATATATCATTGGCTAGATTTATGTTAATTGATAAATTAGTTGATTCATCTTAATTGCCTAATTATAATTGCTGGCTTACTTCCAACTCTACCACTAGACTTAGAAGCTAGAATTTGCTGAGAATTTATTTTTTACAAACCATTATTGGACTAGAAACCTTATATTGGTGGTTTTCAAATTTGAGATTCACTTGGAAGGCTTGTAAAATGCAGATTGCTGCTGCTTTCTTTTCGAAGTGGAGAAGTCAGGGGAGGAACCTGAGACTCGTCTTTCCAAGTTGATATACCCAGAGATTCACTTTAGTTTCTTTCTTAAAGATTTAGCAATAGTCTCCCTATTGGTTTTAATATATTAGAAATACGATAAATTCTTCGTTTTAAAAAATTAAAATGAAGTTGGGTATGGTCACACTTACCTGTAATCATGTCACATGAGAGGCCAGGGCAGGAAGATTGAGAATGCCAATCAAGCCTGGGTTATATAGCGGTGTAGTATCTCAAACAAAAGAAAACAGTAATTAGTTAACATGAAATGCCAAAGTGGAAAAGCTAGCACTCAGAGACTTTGATACAGGGAATAAATGCCTCTCACTTTTTCTTTGTCTTAGTTCCTTTAACCTTCACTTTCATCATTAAAACGTTATTTTTTTTCTCTTGTACAGACTAAAGAAACTTTGTGAGCTATACGCAAAAGTTCTGAACTCACAAGAAGCTCTGCAGGTAAGGCTGTTTCCCGGCCTTTTTCCAATGGGGAGAGGGCTGGGTCTTTTTTTCTGATAGCATTTTCAGGGACAGGTTGTGTCAGTTGGACCCTACAGCTCATCTTTTCCCGAAGAATCACAGAAGGGTCTGTACATGTAGGTTTGATGCATAAATGGTTCCATAAAGTGTGAGCTAGTCCTGTCTGTGCATGTAATGAGGCAAGGAACCTGGGGCATACTCTGGGCTTAGGTGGTGCTTCTTTTGTCCCTAAAGTCAGAGCTGTTCCCAGAGCAGGCATTTGGGTGACAGCAGTTTGTAATTCAAATTCTCCGGCACTGTTTGAAATCGTTGAATGATTGCTTAATGAGATAAGAAGTTGTTTTTATATTTTCTAAAAGGTGATCATTTTCATTTGATAAAGTGTCTTCTAAAAAGGATATTGATGATCAATTTCTAATGCTGAAAAGATGTCTTTTGTCCTTGTGTGTGTTTTTATACAAAGAAAATCACTTGCTTCAGTTTGACTTTGATATTTGTTGTATCAGAGAAAGAAATTCCTTGGAGAAAGGGGAGATGAAAGAAAATGCCCAACCATTCTTCTGATTGGCTGCAAAGAGCCAGAGAAAGATGCTCAGGAAGCAACAGCCGCCCTCAGATGTCAAAACAAAGCATAATGATAGTGATAACACCAAAAGAGGCTTAGGGCCATTCACTACTTAGGCAGGGCCTTACACTTTGTAAGTAGGGTGCCTTAAAAGACTATGCAAAGTCAACTAAATGGTTGCATTTTTTTTAAAAAACAAAATCTTTCAAAGTCTACTTTTAAATATTTTGTTATATCAATTTTCTGTTTTCAAAGAGATGCTTAATAATAAAGTTTCTGTCTAGGTGATTCATTGTGGGCTCCCCCCATCCCCAGGTAGAATTGAACCTAGTATATGCTAGGTCTGTGCTCTATTTTTATAAGGAGTTCGGATTTTGCAAAACTCTCAACTAAAATACAGCCTCTTAATGGCTAAAACAC
Organism: Ondatra zibethicus; assembly: GCA_004026605.1. Lineage (NCBI taxonomy): Eukaryota > Metazoa > Chordata > Mammalia > Rodentia > Cricetidae > Ondatra > Ondatra zibethicus. The sequence goes on from PVIU01018340.1 coordinate 6,522, forward strand.
ATTTTCCAGACCAGTGGTTGTTCTACAAGTTCAACTCCCGCCATAGTGAGTACATACTATGAAAATTATTCTACATTCAGCAAAGCTTGCTGCTACCAAAACATTGTCTGTTTCATAGATAAACACTTCTTTCTATTTCTTGGTCAGCCATCCTTGTAAACTATATCATTTTAAAACTTTCTCAAAACCATTAAACACTAAAAGCTTTCTGATAGGTAAAAAGAAAGTGAAACTGGAAACAGATAATTATTATGAGCAAGAACTTAAGATACCCATGTTCGGGAATAATGGTACATTTCCATAATCCCAGTACTTGGAAGGTAGAGGCAGGAGAGGAGAATCAAGACTCTTAGGTAAGCTTATACCACATGAGAAAACTTTGTCTCAAAACATAATTAAATTAAGACAGGTATATGACAAATGAGAAAACTTTCTAAGGTCTGAAATTATCACAAGTTTATTATTCAAAACATTTACCTGCCCAAAGACCTGTCTTTAGAAACATCAGGATAATGTGGCCATATTTCAGAAGTGCAGTCAGCCTTCTGTATGTACAGGTTCTGAAAAATATTTGAAAAACTGAGCATGCCCTGAAGTTTCAGTCTGATAAGTATTTGTATGGCATTTATATTGCAGTGTGTACTATAAATAACCTAGAGATGAATTAAAACATACAGGAAGGTTGCACACATTACATGCAAACACTACACTACTTTCTACAAAGGGCTTGAGTATCTTAGGGAGCAGGGAGGCTTGGAAGCAGTGTCTTTCAGAGTCTAAGAGACAGCTGCAATTTGTTCTGTACAATGAAGTCTATAAGCATGTACTCGATATACAATAGACAAGATACCGTCCTCTGCTTCTCTTTCAAGCTTTTGCCCCTCTCCCTTACAGCCAGTCCATTATGAAGAGAAGAACTGGTGTGAAGAGCAGTACTCCGGAGGTTGCTACACAACCTACTTCCCTCCCGGCATCATGACCCAGTATGGAAGGTACTGCCCAATCACTGCACCAACTCATACAGGGCTGGCACACATTCAAACAAGTCATGTTTAATAAATAACAATGAACCGAGCTGTGATTGAAAGCCCTGCAATTGAAGCCAAGCTCCAAATAAGTTACCATGTTTCTTCCTAGTTTTTGCCAATACCAGAAGGAAAGAATATCCCCAACTTCCTTTGAAGCTCACGCATCTCATAAAGGAAGTCACAGTGCTGCACCATCTTTGCTGTTTCCATTGTTCATTCCGCTAGAGAAGCAAACTCAACCAATGTAACCAGAGAAAATTGACACATAAGAAGCACTTTAAATAGCCAGAGGGTTCGTTAAGAATGGCACTACAGTGTCCTAATACTTAGTCTGGAACTCAATAAACTTCCCCAGGCACCGTTCTGTGTCAATGTGGGCATGGCTCTGTAAACTTAGAATCAATTCTAGACCAGGGAGGAAAGGGCTTGGTTTCCTACTCTATTCCTAACAAGAACCTATTTAGTCATTTATTTGTTGTTGGATTTGATTTTCCTTAGCACGTGGATGATAAACACAGATAATGTAATTATTTCCTGAGTTATTCTTTAGAAACTTTATTCTGATTATAACATATGACATGACTCACCCATTTAGAGTTCACAGGTTTTAAGTAGTCAGAACATTGTGCATCCAAGTATGAGTCACTGGTGTTGAGTTCAATGAATTTGATGAGGATAACAAGGTGTAAATTAAGGGTCATTACTCCAATTCTCCTAGCAACACTAAACTAAATCAGGAGAAATAATGAAAGGGCATTGAGAGAGTACAGCACAGAGTGTTAGTGGGTGAAGGCAACTGATCCAGCTCTCCATGAGAACCAGTGTGGAAGAAGGGTCAAAATTTGTTTAGCAGAAGATGATTAAGGATTTGGAGATCATGTTCCTTATCTGCCTACAGAGGCCAAAATAGAATCCAGAGAAAATTTGAGGACTAAAGGATATTGATACTGTCCAATGAACTTCTGAGTCATTAGGTTACTTTTCAGATATGCTGGGTACAGACTAAGTCACAAGTAATTGTTTCATTCGGTGTGTACTGGATAAGTGCTAACCATTTCCTGACCGTTTCTAAAAATGTCAATATCAATACCTCCTTTCTGATGTGTTGGCAATGTTGGAGGCAATGGTGGGAAGCAGAGGAAGTTCAGAACTTTAGAAATGAAAGTACTAAAGTACTAGTGCCAGTGCTTTAGTTAAGGGCTATAAAAATATTCTGGGGACTTGTGGAATTTTGCAATCTCACCTTAGCTCGTGAAGTGCAATGGCTTCGTGTCAGGCTGTAGGGGGGCAGAAGAAGCCTCCTGGGGAATGCAGTCTAGGTCGAATGGTATGGAAACAATGATTGTTTGGAATCCTGCAAGTTCTTATGAGGTCTTGGGCAAAGCTAGGTGTGACAGGGCTACAGGTGATACTGACGACAGAATGACAAGAATCAAGGATTTAGAAGTGGCTCAACAGTTAAGAACACTTACTGCTTTTGCAGAGCGCCTGAGTTCTATTGCCAGCACCTACATCAGGCATCTTACAACACCCTGTAACTCTAGCTCCAGGGATCTTCTGACCTCTGTGGGCACCCTCATTTACATACACATGATTAAATTTTTAAATCGAATAAATTATCTAGGATCAAACTGTAAGATCTGTAGGATCCTTTGTTTCCTGTGACATTTTAGGTTATAAAACTTTCTCTTTTAACCGCTCCATTAATTTGGGCTTGAGGTTTGTTTTAAATCCAAAATGTAGTGTGATTTGATATCTGACCACTGAGTTCTGGGCTCTATGCTCAGTCCCCTAGAATATCAAGAAAATGCCTGTGGGAGTGAGGAGGGTGAAAAATGCTTAATTTATTAGGCCTGGTACTGAATGTGAGAAGCAAGACAAATCCCATCACTGGATGGTAATGCCTTCATCCTTGTCCTTTCTCATGGGTGTGTGTCAGGGCTCACATCATAATGTAGAACTAAAGTACAGTACAGCTTAAGGACATAATGCCCAGCCCAAGAAGAGACTGGAGCACAGGATTTCCTTGGTTCTGGAGGGCCATGCCACCTGGGATACTGCAGTTTTGTTGTTAGGACTCTAGATGTATCCACCATGTGTTCTGCTCCCAACTAGATGACAGAGCACAAAATTGGCAGACCGACATTACTTAGTAAAGAACTGAATACATGTTTCTTAAGAAATTTCTGTTGTGGATATTATAAATGAAAACTGGATTGAAGCAAGTATGCAGTAAAACTCATAATTCGCAAAGAATATATGTGGAGGCCTCCTTCGTGCGACTCTCTCCCTTCCATCCTTAGAGGAAGGATAACGTCCCATCACACCCCCACAAAGGAAGACAATTTCCACACAGTCATTAGACGGAAATTGTCTCTCTGTTTAATCCTTGCTTTTTACATTTTTTACATGCAATTGTTAGAATGGCTAATTATCTACATCTTAGTCTTCCAATCTTTAACTAAGGTTTGGCCACAACACACACTGGCAGTTCTCCAACTGGCAGTCCCTCTGTTGTAAAAGGTGAGCATATGCTGAAATGCCTCACAGCTTAAAAAGGTATGGAGAGAGTAAATCTACCTTCTATCCCAGAAAACACTTTCTTTTTTTATTGATTTTTATTGAGCTCTACATTTTTCTCTGCTCCCCTCCCTGCCTCTGCCCTCCCCGCTAGAAAACACTTTCTGAATGCCCCCAGGCTTCCAATAATTACAGATGATTCCATGTATTATAATAATTTTACTAATATTCTATAATATCCCTCCTTATATTCCCTTGCCTTTTGTATGGCTATGATAAATGCTGGTTAAGGGAAACATAACAATTCAAGTAAAACTGTTAGGTTTTCTGAGAAGAGGCACAGCAATATACCATATTACATAGGTTAGATTTTTTTTTCCAGTGTGGCCAAATACTTGACAAAATAACTTGTTTTTTCTCATGATTTAGAGGTATCAATCTATCATGGCATGGGCAGCATGTTAGAACAGTTCACAGTGTAACAGGCAGAATGCAGAGCAGTAATAAGGGGACAGAGTGACATGTAGCCCCCAATGACACACTCTCAGTGGTGAATTTTCTCACTGTGAATCCTTCAGTAGGGATCAGATCATTCCTGGAAACTCTTGTAGACATGCCCAAAAGGGACAAGTGTTAACTAACATAAGTATTGTTCTGAACTCTGGATATCCCTTTTTTGATCATGGAAGCCTGAGACAGAATGAAAATGGCTGTAAATGGTACTCTTTTTAAGGTGTGTTTGTAAGCGTGATAATGGACTTTCATTCTTATGGGCTAAGTGCCTGTGACCTTTCCATCTCTTTGCTTAGAATGTTAGTACTATGGAAACTGTGATGATAATATATTAGGTAACACAGAGATGATAAAAATAGAGATGTTGGCAGCTGCTTGACATATTTCGAATGCTGGCTCTGCAGTTTTCTAGCACTGTGGCTCTTGCTGAGTCACTACACATTTCTCTGAGCCTGTTTGTTTATACGTAATGTGAGATGTTAACTAGTAGTCTGTCATGGAGTTCTTGAAAGATTAGAAAGAAAATGGAATGGAATACAGAGATGAGATGTAGCAAGACTGTGTTAGAGTTGTTAGATCACTTGGCTTCAAATACTACCTCTGGGGTGCTGGAGAGATGGCTCAGTGGTTAAGAGCATTGCCTGCTCTTCCAAAGGTCCTGAGTTCAATTCCCGGCAACCACATGGTGGCTCACAACCACCTGTAATGAGATCTGGTGCCCTCTTCTGGCCGGCGAGCATACATGCAGACAGAATATTGTATACATAATAAATAAATAAAAAAAAATACTACCTCTGCTATTTGCTGTCTGTAAACTAGAGAAAAGTACTTCATCTTTGTTGTTGGTTACATTCTAGGAAGCAGACCCTGAATCAAGCAGTAAACAGGATAGATATTAGGCTGTGTCCTTACGATTGACACTAGTGGAAGGGAGAGGAAGGAAGCAAGAGTAGGTGGAAGGGCAAGCTAGCTGATGATGATGATGATGATGCAGTTTCAATAAAGGTGCCAGCTGACCCCATGAAGCATTCTGGAAGTATTCTGGAAGTAGAATGGTCCTCCCAAGTGGTCTCATGTTAGAGTTTGGGGCTTGCAATTTTAAAAGCTTATTTCTATGTCAGTCACTGGTGCTGGAAGGAGTCATGATGTAGTTTTCTCCAGTGGAAATAGCCACCTCCAATGAGTGCCCGCATGAGAATACCATCTTCTGGAAGGACTTCCACCAACAAATCAAGTCCTTCATTCCCGGTGGCGCATCACAGGGCCTACCACAGTCTGCCTCCACATTCTCCTCTGGGAAATGTGTATGATAATAGTACTAGGGTTTTGCTGGGGAATAATGAACTTTGAAGAGCTGGTGCCCAACAATTTTTAATTTAAAGTTTGACGTAATTGTTCTGAAATGTAGCGAATAGGAGTTAATCATCATTAATCATAAGACTTATTTATTTCTTCAGTTTCATCATTATAAACCATCTTTAAAATCATTAGACTATCCCTTTAAGACATAGATAAGGTCTGGGGATGTGGTTCAGTAGTGGAACACATACCTAGCATATATAAAGCCTTGGGATACATCCTGTATTGTACAAAAACAAAACAAAACAATTGTTAAACAGATGAGGAGGGCAAACCTTGGTTAGAAGAAACTGTCAAATTTAATGGTAGAATAACTAGGTAAGAAATCAGAAGCATGTGACACCTTCCTCATATAAAGATAACCGTACGTGCTTGGCTTAATTAGTCCCTCACTTCATAAAGATAATCAAATACTTATTTTGTCCATATTAATGTCAGATCCTTTCCCTGTAATCTCTTGGAACCGGGGTGTGTGAACTTCAACTTTTGTTCCATTTTGCCCATGACAGGGATAGTAGAATATCTGAGGTCCCTACAGAACATTATTCCACATTGCCAGTGTCTTCCTAGAAGTTTTTAATCTAAGAAATGAACTGGCCTGGTTCCTCATGAGAGAACTCATTTCTGGCTTTATGAAATGACAATTACTGTTTTGTTTTTGTTCCCAGGGTTCTACGTCAGCCAGTGGGCAGGATTTTCTTTGCAGGCACTGAGACGGCAACACACTGGAGCGGCTACATGGAGGGGGCTGTGGAGGCTGGGGAGAGAGCTGCCAGAGAGGTAGGGCCCAGGATCATGGGCTTGAGGTGCACAAAAGCTCGATGAACAACTCCAAGATACCTGAGATCTTGGCAGTATCCCCACACCAACCATATTCCCCATCTATAGACCTAGGAAACCATTATAATGGCAGTTTTAAGGAAAAGGAACAGCTTAATCAAACAAAATAATAAAAATATCTAATATTTTACTTGAAGTGGAGGTCAGAATTCAGTTGTACTTAAGAGATGTTGGGAGGAGAGATGGTCCAGCAGCTAAGGGAGCTTCCCACTCTTTGAGAGAACCTGAGTTTGGTTCCCAGCACCCATGGGGAGGCTCACAACTGCCTATAACTTCGTTTGCAGGGGAAACAATACCATCTTCAGACTCAGAGGACATCTGCACATCAGACACACACATGCATATAACTACAAATATAACAGATCTTTAAAAATAGAGGGTCTGGAAAGGGGGTTGACAGTTAAGAGCACTCACTGCTCTTGCAGAGGCTTGGTTCCCAGCACTCACATTCAGTTCTGATGGCCTCTTGTGATCTCCAAAGCTTCCTCCAAGCACCTGATGCATTTATATACACTCAATAAGTACACATACAGATACATTTTTAAATATTTTAAATAAAAATGATCACCTAGGCCTGATGTTATAGAATCAAAAAATATTTCCACAAGGATTCAAAATTCACATTATTCTTTTTCTGGCAAGTCTTCTAGTCTCATTCCCTCTAAGGTATGTTCACATACACTAAAATTTATGGTGAAACTAATGGTTGAGACCTTTTATACCATAAACAAAAGATCTTTGGGGATCTTTCTAAAGGTCAAGTAGATTTCTCTGCCCTTTACCTTGACATTTTCCATGAATATCCCAAGAGTCGTTCACTTCATTCTTTTTTAAAGAGTAAAAGAAAGATAGTATCTGTTTTGCTATTTGTCAAGGTAATCTTTCATTTCAGATTCTACATGCCATTGGGAAGATTCCAGAAGATGAAATTTGGCAGCCAGAACCAGAGTCTGTCGTAAGCTATATTTCACAAATTTAGGTCTTTACTCTAAGAATGATTGTTCCCATGAACATACTTGTATATATGCAGATTCCTTTTCTTAATGATTCTACGTATGGCTATCTAAGTAAATCACATGAATTAAGGGTTTATATGAACTTTGATAAATTTATAGTGCTATATCTCTTACAAATTAATAAGAAAAATATGATTTTTATCATAAGGAAATATTTTCTAGAGAACTCTAGTTATATTTAAAATTGAGTGGCGATGGGCATTGTGCAATGGCAAAATGCTTGCTTAGCATGTGTAAGATCCTGGGTTAGACCTTTAGCAAGACAAGAAACAAAAGAAAGAGGGGAAGAAAAGACAAAAAACTCAAAGTAAGAACTCAATCATAGGAACTTCAATGCCTATTGAATGGTCTGATTTAATGATTCTCAAAAAAATAGGAAAATAAGGCAGAAAAAAAGAGGTAGGAAAAAGTTTATTATCCTTTACCCTGTGGTGAAGGAGTGGAACAAAGTGAAACACATTTAAACTCACTTAAATTACATTTTTTTTGTAATAAAACCATAGAATTTTTTTCTGACTCGCAGGAAGGATGCACAGAATATAGAGAATGTGTATCCATAAGGTCAGTTATTCCTCTATCCTTTTAAGCCTAAAGCCATAGAGGATAGCCCTGACACTAAAAAATTACTTTTCTAGTACTTCTGCTAGAAATAGGATGGTGGGCTGAGGGGGAAATGCATTCACCCTCTCTCAACAAACATTTATGATATACAAGGACCATTGTGGTCTGAGAATTCAAGGGCTTTCAGATGGGAAGACAGAGAATAACCCCAAAGTACGATTCTGACAGAGGATACCCTGAGAGAAAATATGAGAGGTGGCACCAACTCAGCCTCAGGTTGCAGAAAGACTATCAAAGTCACAGAAAGGGCCAGGTGAAGAAAAGGGGGTGAGCCACAAGGGAATGTTGTGTTTTATACCAGAGGTTGGAATGAATGGGTTACTCTAAAAAAAATCTGAAAGAAATAGTTTCTGGAATGACATGCTCAACATTGTACTCACGCAAATGTTCTCTGAACCCAGGATGTCCCTACACGACCCATTACCAGCACCTTCCTGGAGAGACACTTGCCTTCTGTGCCAGGCCTGCTGAAGCTGCTTGGATTGACCACCATCTTTTCAGCAACAGCTCTTGCTTTCCTGGCCCACAAAAGGGGCCTGCTTATGCGTTTCTAAGAAAGGGCCTTCCACACCCACAGTCGCCTCATTCTGTGCAGCAGGAAGGCTTCGGGAAGGGGTTGTTATGAAATTTCACAAAGACGCAGAGAACATGGAGTGAGAAATCACAGTAACTTGTTTTCCATGTTGGCTGCTTGTGAGCGCCCCTACTGTGTTCTACCCATTTCCAACTTTTCTGCCCTCTCAGTTTTTAGAACAGACACACAGGCTTGCTCAAGCTCCTTGTTTACTCACAACTTAACTGGCGTTGCACACAGTTTTTTTTTTTTCAAAACCCTATGGCTTTTCTTTCCTCCTGTGTGTTATGTCCTCACCTACTCAAGTTCTTTGGAGTCATACTTCCAGTCTTGTCTTGTTATAACTGGAAGACATTGACTACCATCTGGAGCTCACCTTCTCCCTTAGAGTTGAATAAACCAAATGCAACAGAGGTGAAACTTAATCACACAAGGCCTACAAGTAAGCCCTGAATTTGGGCACCTGGAATACAAGTTGATGATTTTCCCACCTCCCAAGATGTATTTCCCAATCATCCTCTACATTATGCGTTATACAGTCACTGCTGCTTGTTCCTGTATGGATTTGCTTTGTATTGACTGGTATTGTGCTACTCAGTAGATATCCTTTATCTACTTGCTGTTTTGTGCACTATTGCAAACTGATTTTTATTTTTCTTGAGAGTGGAAGTCTTACCTTTGTCGTTCTTTTGTATCTTCCATTATAATTCCATTAATAGATTAAGACACACTTAACTAATTAAAAATAAATCTGTTTGACCATATGTTTGCTGTTTCTTCTGTTTGGGTGAACATTAAAGGTTTTGATAAGCCAAACCAAGAGTCTAGATGTTATGTGCATTTTGATGGTGTGATTCATCATGAACTCACATATATGGTAAATGATTTAAAATTGTTCTGTAAGGATTCTGTAAGACACAGCTTCTTGCTCGTATCTCCATCCAAAGTCCACCAAAATAATAGACACTAACTAACATAAGATGCATAACCTATTCAAATAATTATAACACTTCAGTTGACCTTTCATACTTCGTATCAGTGTGGTGCTCTTTACTAGGTAAGCCCATTAATTGCAAACTATAATGTCACAGTCCATTAAGTCCTGTATAAATTATTTTTAAATGAGATAATCATTTTGAAGAGCTCACCCTTCTTGACTCCAGGGATTAATAAATAATACTAGAGTTTCTGTTTCTACAATGACATTCATGTGCATGGATTTATGGGAACTTTAGAAACTAAATGTTAAGAATTCGTATCTCTTTTGGAGTTTCTAAATCTTTTTTAAAATGTACTGCTAGGATTAGAATAGTTACTTGGTGGTGGGACACCCAAGCAGCATGCCACAGCCCCAGGTTTTATCCTAAGCACAAACAAATCAAAACTAATACAAGGAGGACAGAAATTGGAGGCTTAGTGAAAAGCAGGGATTTTGTTATTCCTCAGTACTTATTAGTCATTTAAATTACTGCAGTTGTACTGTGCTTTGTGACTTAAACTATAGGATTATTTTTCTCTTTAAGAAGAATGGGTACCTGGCCTTGGTGGCTTACACCTAAGATCCCAGTTACTTGAGAAGATTTCACATTCAAGATCTGTCTAGATATAGAGAAAGCCTATAAATAATAGAGGAATGGGGTTTACCTCAATTGGTAGCATGCTTGATTAGCATACACAAAGACCTAGGTTAGATCTCCAATATTTCATTGGGAGTTGAGAGTTTAACATCCTTAGGAAGCATCAGACACAAGCTGAAGCAGTCCTGTAAACCAGTATGGAGAATTCTCAGAAATCTAAATGTTGGTCTATTGTATGGCCCATGCAAAGGACTCAACATCATATTCCACAGACACTTGCTCAGCCATGTTCATTGCTGCTCTATTCATAATGGCTAGTAATGAAAACAACCTAACAGTCCTTCAACTGGTGAAAGGGTAATGAAATATATATACATATATGTATATATATATATATATTTCAGCTATTGAAATATGAAATCATGAATTTTGCAGAGAAATGAATAGAACTAAAGCATTTTATACTGAATGAGATAACCTAGATGCAAAGAGATGATTAACACATATTCTGTATTATTTGTGGATCCTGGCTCTTAATCTTTAGATGGGAATCTATAACTTGGAGTAACTACAAGAAAGTAAAGGGGGATCGGGTGGTGAGAAGGAACTCTAGAGAGAGGAATAGCAGGACACAGGGGGAAATGGGAAAAGTGAGGGAGATTTAACTGAGAACAGTGGATATAGACTATAGACGGAGAGGAAGGGGTGAGAGATTAATAACAATAAGGATGTTTGAAAAAAAACATAAGGGAACATTTTAATATCTAACTAAAATCACATTGAATATCTACATAAGTGTATGTGTCAATACATGTAAATGATTAGAAATTTATACCACGGAGGTATAAATTTTATACTCCAAGAGCCATATTCTATTTAACAAAATCCCAATACCAGACACAAGGAACCTCCTTTTGAATTGTTGCTCCTGGGAATACAAGAGACTATCCCCAAAATATATGCTATTGCTGTTGCCCTTTGTCATCTTAATAGAATTTAAAGGTAAAATCCTATTGCTGAAGAAACCACACACTTTGGACAAAATACTTGAAGGAATTAAGCTGGTGTGTTGTAGCATAAGTGAAAATATAGTACACAAGAAGTTTATGTCTAGGAGGGATTTTAGGAAACAGGGGGGTCAGGAACATTGTAGGAGAACGTACAGAAATCACAATCCTGGCTCATGGGATCTCACAGAGTCTGACCCAACAACCAGGGAGCCTGCATAGGACTGACCTAGGCCCTCTGCATATATGTGACAGTTGTATAGCTTGGTCTATATGTGGGACTCCAGGCAAAGGGAGCACGGGCTATCTCTGGTGCTTTGATTGGCTCTTGGGAACTTATTCCTCATGCTGGATTGCCTTACCCAGCCTGAATACAGAGGGAAGTGCTGAGTCTTGTGGCAGCTAGATATGCCATGCTTTACTGAAATCCATGGACGGCCTGTCCCTTTCTGGATGATCAGAAAGAGGGGTACATAAAGGGGAGGAGGAGGCAGATAGTGTGAGGAGAGGAGAGAGGGGAGGCTTTAGTAGGATGTAAGATTCATTATTTTTAATAAATAAATAAATATTATTAATAAAGAAGAGTAAATAAATGTCTTTGAAAACTTATATTCACAAGGAAATACAAAAGAAAGAAGTCACCAAAATGCAAAATAATTCTGAGAGTAATTTTTATTTTCTTGTTTTTGGAATTTTTTAAAATGTCTATCTTGACTATTTAAAATAAATAAAAGACACCAAATTAAATAAATAATTATAGAGTTCCAGATCTGCAAGAATTTCTAAAAAGGAGAAAAGGAGAAAATTTCCTCATCAACAGGTTTAGATGAACAATTCTAAAATAAAAAGTAGAGTCCCTATTGTTTTATTCCTCATCCCAAGTTCTGGTGTTATTGCAGTTTGTTATTGAGAGCAGAAACTCTTTTCTAGTCTTCTCTTCACACTCTGGACCCCCTCTAATGCTTAAGCCATAAAAGGCCTCAAATCAATAAAGAAATAGATTGCTGTAATTTTCACTTTAATTCTGTCTTAGCCATCCTGAGCTACACTCACTGAGTCTCTAAAATGTCTCTGTGCCAAATGAGTCAGCTATCATTTTCCTTTCTCCTCATTTTGAGATTATCAATTTTTTAAAAGTGTATTTTAGCTGAGGTAGCACTAATAGCTGCTTAAATAGTTTCCATCTTATATTTATTGATGGTTATGTTATGGTTCTCAATTGGTGGCATACATTAGAGTAACTGGGGGCATTTAGATAGGACAAATGCCTAAGAACATGAGAAGATAAGCACCACAGGGTGGTAGGGGTTGGGCATTTCCACAGCTCTTGTCTGTGAAGTTCTAACCAAAGGCTGAGAATACTCATGTGAATATACAGGAAGGTTTGGAAACATGGCCCCGAAACTCTGCCTCCATCCTCTTTCAGCTGCCGAGATATACTGAAGTAGAAAGAAGACACATAAAATGAGCTGCAATAGAGATAAACAGTTCGCTATGCTATGAATCAATTAAACAACATAAAGACGAGAGGAAGGAGGGAAAACTGCAGTTGGGATGTAAGACAAACAAACAAACAAAAGGAGGCATGTGTCCTTGATCACATAGGCTCCATGACTGAAAAAAAGTATCTTGAAAGAATGACTGCCTTCCTTTGCCTCTACTGGACCCACCAACCCTCTAGCAAGGCTTTTTATGAAGACAGTTCACACTGGAAGTGACCCAGGGAGCAAGAATGGTACACCAAAGAAAAATAGAGAACCGTTCCAAGGCTATGGTGTTCAACTGGTTGCTGGGAACCCTTTGAAGAGCTGTGCAGAAGGTACTTTTGGAAAAAATTGTCTGATGATCTAAAGAAGGGAGTATTGATTGCGCACTGATCAATCTCTTCCCAGTAATATTAATTTGTTTGAAATTCCGGGCTTGCCAATAGACCAAAATGACCACTAAAACTGCTGATGATAGCTTGTTCATTTGGTTGCTATAGCAACCGCTGGAATGAAAACGTGGGTTGATGAAGTGCTCAGGAGTTGTCACATTGAAAGAAGCATATCTTCATTTTTTTCTTTGGCTAAGAAAGAAAGATACTGAATTTTAGAAAAATAATCTGTTTATGTAATATTTTAGATAGAGACCATCCCAATTTGGTATTGTCAAGACTGTGCAACTGTGGTAGATTCTAAATATAATCTGTCAGAAAAGGTCTCACACTAATGAAGTGTCTTGAGCAGTTGTTTTAAGAACCTGGCCGATTGGTCTTTTCATTTTTGTGAGCACAGCCACTGCTATCCACAGGACTTGGGTAGTTTAAGACTGACGGGTAGCCTTGCATAGTGGTTTATACCTCTCTGGCTGCTGTCCTATAGCTGCTTCTTTGGGGTTGAACCATCCCTAGTGGAGAGAGGGAGAGATTCATGAAATTCCTAAGAAATTTATGAGTTTCACAAAGTTCACGAAGCTTATAAGACTCAGGAAGCCCCTTTCTGATATTATACAAGCTGTAAGCAATTGCTAAGGGTGAGGAGACTCCATAGGGCAGGTGCTTGCAAGTCGTGCAAGGGATTACAGTGATGGAACTCTCATGAGACATCGCCCATGCTGTAGTGAGATACTTGGTGATGCAGCTGCCTGAATCATCAATTGGGGCATCCATCTTCAGCATACAGGCCCATAGTATTTGGCACACTTTTTCATGAAACAAGAAATTCCAAAGACAGTTAAGCCTATATAGGCAGTTTGTCAATCACTTTTTTCTGTGTCCTGCAGAATGTTTGACAGACTCTTTCAAGAAGCAGAAATCCCGAAAAACTGTCGCATCTTCTTTAGGCAACTTCAGCAGTCATTTCTCTGTGAGTCCTTCATGCTCATTTCATACAGCATAACATCAAGCAGTCCAGAAAAGAGCAGTTTCTTGCCCAAATGGCTACCAAACTCCATAAGGAGCCTGTTAGATGCCCATCCTCCTCTTGAAGTAGACTGCTGCTGCCAGAAGCAGATGTGTCTCAGTGTCATGAAAAGTCCTAAGCTCTTAAAACATGTTAAATGCCGTATTCTGAAGGTGTCTGAAAGATTTGAATACATATCTAACTGAAAACATAACTAACATGACTATAAGCAAGACTATGATATATGACTATCCATTAACCTATATTTCTTACTTATACAGTTTTTATTTTTTAAAAAAGAGAAAAAACTATCTTTTTTCATTATACATACCAATCCAAGTTTACACTCCCTCCCCTCCTCTCATTCTCTCCACATACCCTTCCACCCCACCCACATCCAATCCTCAGAGAGGGTAAGGTACATTGCTTTGGGGAAAGTCCAAGACCCTCACTACTATATCTAGGCTGAGCAAAGTATACATCCAAAGAGAACAGGTTCTCAAAAAGCCAGTACATGCAAGAGGGCTAAATCCTGGTGCCATTGCCAGTGGCCCCTCATTCTGCCCCGGCCATGCAACTGTCACCCACACTCAGAGGGACTAGTTTGGTTCTATGCTTGTTCCTTCCCAGTCTGGCTGGAGTTGGTGAGCTCAGGTACACCGTTTCAGTGGGTGTACCCATCATGATCTTGAACCCTGTGCTCATATTCTCATTCCTCCCACTCTTCAACTGGATTTTGGGAGCTCTGTACAGTCCTCCGATGTGGGTCTCTGCCTCAGTTTTCATCAGTTGCTGGATGAAGGTTCTATGGTGATATTTAAGATATTCATCAGTCTGACTGCAGGGCAAGTCAAGATCAGGCTTCCTCTCTTTTATTGCTTAGGGTCTTAGCTGGGGTCATCCTTGTGGATTCCTTAGAATGTCTCTAGAGCTCGGTTTCTTGCTAACCCTATAATGGTTCCCTCAGTCAAGATACCTCTTTCCTTGCTCTCATCTCTGTCCTTCCTCCATCTTGACTATCCCATTCCCTCAAGTTCTCCTCATCCTCCCATTCTGCCATCCTCTTCCCCTTCCTTGCTTTCTTCTCCCTCCACCCCCATGCTCCCAATTTTGTCAGGCAATATTGTCTATTTCAACTTTCCAGGTGGATGTATATATGATTTTCTTAGGGTTCACCATATTATTTAGCTTCTCCAGAATCATGAACTATAGGTTAAATATCCTTTGTTTATAGCTAGTATCCATTTATGAGTGAGTACATATCATATTCATCTTTTTGAGTCTGAGTTACCTCACTCCAGATAGTGTTTTCTAATTCCATCCATTTACATGCAAAATTCAAGATGTCATTTTTTTTTTTACCATTGAGTAGTACTCTAATGTATAAATGTGCCACATTTTTTTTAATCCATTCTTCAGTTCAGGGGTATCTAGGTTGTTTCCAGATTTTAGCTATTACAAATAATGATGCAATGAACATAATTGAACAAATGCCTTTGTAGTATGATTGAGCACCGTTTGGGTATATGCCCAAGAGTGGTATTGCTGGATCCTGAGGTAGGTTGATTCCCAATTTTCTGAGAAACTGCCATACTGATTTCCAAAGTGATTGAACAAGTTTGCATTACCACCAGGAAGGGATGAGTGTTCCCCTTACTCCACATACTCTCCAGCATAAGCTATCATTGGTGTTTTTGATCTTAGCCATTCTGACAGGTATACGATGGTATCTCAGAGTTGTTTTGATTTGCCTTTCCCTGATGACTAAGGATGTTCAACATTTCCTGAAATATCTTTTGGCCATTTGAGATTCTGCTGTTGAGAATTCTCTGTTTAGTTCTGTATCCCATTTTTTAATTGGGTTATTTAGAATTTTGATGTTTAATTTATTGAGTTTTTGTATATTTTAGAGATAAGTCCTTTGTCTGACGTGGGGTTAGACAAGATCTTTTCCCATTTAGTAGGCTGCCTTTTTGTCTTGTTGACTGTGTCCTTTGCTTTACAGAAGCTTCTCAGTTTCAGGAGGTCCCATTTATTTATTGCTGCTCTCTGTGTCTGTGCTACTGGCGTTATATTTAGAAAGTGGTCTCCTGTGTCCATGCATTGAAGACTACTTCCCACTTCTGTTCTATCATGTTCAGTGTGGTCGGACTTATATTGAGGTCTTTAATCCATTTGGACTTCAGTTTTTTGCATAGGGATAGATATGGATCTATTTTCATTCTTCTACATGTTGACATCCAGTTATGTCAGCACCATCTGTTGAAGATGCTTTCTTCTTCCATTGTATAATTTTAGCTTCTTTGTCAAAAATCGGGTGTTCATAGGTGTGTGGATTAATATCTGGGTCTTCGATTCAATTCCATTGGTCAACCTCTTTGTTTTTATGCCAGTACAAAGCTGTTTTCATTACTGTAGCTCTGTAATAGAGCTTTATGTCAGGGATGGTAATGCCTCCGGAAGTTCCTTTATTGCACAGGATTATTTTGCCTATCCTGGGGTTTTTTTTTGTTGTTGTTGTTTTTCCATATGAAGTTAATTATTGTTCTTTCAATGTCTGTGAAGAATTGTGTTAGGATTTTGATGGGGATTGCATTAAATCTGTAGATTGCTTTTGGTAGGATTGCCATTTTTATTATGTTGATCCTACCTATTCAAGAACATGGGAGATTTTTCCATTTTCTGGTATCTTTTTAATTTTTTTCTTCAAAGACTTAAAGTTCTTGTCAAATAGTTCTTTCCTTTTTTTGGTTAGTGTTACCCCAAGATATTTTATGTTATTTGCAGCTATTTTGAAGGGTGATGTTTCTCTGATTTCCCTTTCAGCTTCTTTAACATTTATATATGGGAAGGCTACTGATTTTTTTTAGTTGATCTTATTTCCTGCCACATCACTGAAGGTATTTATCAGCTGTAGAAGTTTTCTGGTAGAGTTTTTGAAGTCATTTATATATACTCTCATATCATCTGCAAATAACGAATATTTGACTTCTTCCTTTTCAATTTGAATCTCCTTGATCTCCTTTTGTTGTCTATTGCTATTGCTAAAACTTCAAGAAGTATGTTGAAGAGGTATGGAGAGAGTGGAAAGCCTTTTCTTGTTCCTGATTTTAGTGGAATTGCTTTGAGTTTCTCTCCATTCAATTTGATGTTGGTTGTCATCAAATTGCTTGCTGTATATTGCTTTTATTATATTTAGATATGCTCCTTGTATCCCTTATCTCTCCAAGACCTTTATAATTAAGGGGTGTTGGATTTTGTCAAATGCTTTTTCAGCATCAAATGAAATGATTATATGATTTTTTTCAGTTTATTTATATGATGGATTACATTGATAGATTTTCATATGTTGAACCAGCTGTGCATCACTTGGATGAAGCCGACTTGATCATGGTAGATGCTTTTTTGATGTGTTCTTGGATTCGGCTTGCCAGTATTTTATTGAGTATTTTTGCATCCATGTTCATGAATGAGATTGGTCTATAATTATCTTTCTTGGTTGAGTCTTTGTGTGGTTTTGGTATCAGGGTAACTGTAGCTTCATAAAAAGAGTTTGACAATGGTCCTTCTGTTTCTATTATGTGGAACAATTTGAGGACTATAGGTATTAGCTCTTCTTGGAAGTTCTGGTAGAATTCTGTACAAAAACCATCTGGCCCTGATTCTTTTGATTGGGAGGTTTTTGATGATAGCATCTATTTCCTTGCAGTTTATAGGCCTATTTAATTGCTCACCTGGTCTTGATTTAATTTTGGTATCTATCTAGAAAATTGTACATTTCTTTTACACTTTCCAATTTTGTGAAGTACAGGTTTTTGTAGTATGACTTAATGATTCTCGGAATTTCCTCAGTGTCCGTTGTTATGTCCCCCTTTTCATTTCTGATTTTGTTAATTTGGATGTTCTCTCTCTGCCTTTTGATTAGTTTGGATAAGAGGTTGTCTATCTTGCTGATTTTCTCAAATAAACAGCTCTTTGTTTCATTGATTCTTTGTGTTGTTTTCTTTGTTTCTATTTTGTTGATGTCAGCCTTCAACCTGATTATTTCCTGTCTTCTACTCCTCCTGGGTGAGTCTGCTTCTTTTTATTCTAGAGCTTTCACATGTGCTGTTACGTCACTGATATGAGCTTTCTCCATTTTATTTATGTGGGCACTTAGTGCTTTGAACTTTCCTCTTCGCACTGCTTTCAAAGTGTCCCATAGGTTTGGTTATGTTGTGTCTTCATTTTCATTGAATTCTAGGAAGTTTTAAATTTCTTTCTTTATTGCTTCCTTGACCCAGTGGTGATTCAATAGTTCACTGTTCAATTTCCATGAGTTTGTAGGCTTTCTGAAAGTAGCATTGTTGTTAAATTCTAACTTTAATCCATGGTGATCTGATAAGACATGGGGGTTTACTCCATTTTTTTGTATCTGTGGGGGTTTGCTTTGTTACCTAGTATGTGATCAATTTTAGAGAAGGCTCCATGAGGTCCTGAGAAGAAGGTATATTCCTTCCTGTTTGGGTGGAATGTTCTATAGATTTCTACTAAGTCCATTTGATTCATTACATCTGTTAGTTCTTGTATTTCCCTGTATTCTTTTTGAAGCTCTCTCAGATTTTACGTGGAGTCAGTCAACCACCCACGTTGGGCAGCCAATTGTAGTAAGAGGTGCGGCAGGCTGCGTTCCCGGTGCCTGGTTCCCTGTGCAGGGTCCCTTTGTTTTGTCCTGCCCAGCTCCCGGAACGTACCTGAAATAATTACACAGAAACTGTATTTATTGAAATACTGTCTGGCCCATTAGCTCTAGCCTCTTATTGGCTAACTCTCACATATTTGTTTAATCCATTTTTAATAATCTGTGTGTCACCACGAGTTGTGGCTTACCAGGAAAGATTCAGCGTGTCTGACCTGGCAGGCTTCATGGCGGGCGACTCTCTCTAACTCTGTCCCCTTCCCAGTATCCTGTTCTCTTTTCCCTGTCTATCTAAGTCCTGCCCTATCAAAAGGCCAAGGCAGTTTCTTTATTAACCAATAAAAGCAACCCAAATACAGAAGGATCCTCCTACACCAGTCATGGATTATCTTGTTTTCTTCATCAATTGTGATTGAAAGCTTTGCTGGGTATAGTAGTCTGGGCTTGTATGCATGCTCTCTTAGTGTCTGCAGCACATCTGCCTAGGACCTTCTGGCTTTCATGGTTTCCATTGAGAAGCCAGGTGTAATTCTGATAGGTCTAACTTTTTATGTTACTTGACCTTTTTCCTTTGCAGCTCTTATTTCTTTATTCTGTATGTTTTGCATTTTGATTATTATATGACAAGGGGGCTTTTTTTTATCCAGCCTATTCTATAAGCTTCTTTTGACTTCATAGGGATGTCCTTCTTTAGGTTAGGAAAGTTTTCTTCTATGATTTTTGTTGAATATATTTTCTGTGCCTTTGAGCTGGTGTGCTTCTCCTTCTTCTATCCCTATTATTCTTAGGCTTGGTCTTTTCATGTTGTCCCAAATTTCCTGGATGTTTTGTGTTAAGAATTTGTTGAATTTAATGTGTTCTTTGACCAATGAGTCTATTTTCTCTATAGTATCTTCAACACCTGAGATTTTATCTTCAATCTCTAGTATTCTGTTGGTTATACTTGCCTCTTTAATTTCTGTTTGTTTACCCAGATTTCCCATATCTAGAATTCCCTCAGCTTGTGATTTCTTTATTATCACTATTTCAGTCTTCAAGTCTTGAACTATTTGCTTCACCTGTTGGATTGTTTTTTCTTGGTTTTCTTTGAGGAATTTATTAATTTCTTCCAATTTTTGTTGTCTTTTCCTCCATTTCTTTAAGGAAGTTGTTCATTTCCTCTTTAAAGCTCACCATAATTTGCATAAAGTTACCTTTAAAGTGGTTTTCTTCTGCTTCCTCTAAGTTAGGATAATTAAGTCTTCCTGTTGTGTGAGTTCTGGTGTTACCATGTTGCTTTTTAAGTTGTTGGATGAATTCTTGCATTGGCGTCTACCCACCTCTTCCTTCAAATGAGACCAGCAGTGTCTTTGTATCTTGGTCCAATCCTTGCTATAGCTGTCTGTGTGTTTGGGAATTTTTCTTGGTCTGCTCTGTACTGTCAATGTCTGTGTCTCAGGGAGCCTCTGAGGTCTCTCTATCCTTACTCTCTTGGTCTTCTCTCCTGGTTCACTCTCTTGGTCCTCTCTCTTAGTCCCCTTGGTATTGTAACAAGCTGTGTTTCAGACTTCCACAGAGATTGCAGGAGGATAGTTGAGTTTGGGAGCAGGATGGGGTTAGTTTGCAGTGTCTGGTGGATAGAGCTGGGTATTTGGGGAGCCTACCTGCAGGAAACTTTCCTGTAGGAAGGCTAGAAAAGCTGAGGGAGTTGGGGGAGGAGCCCAGGGTTTTGTCCCACTGTGAAGGTCCTAGAGAGTGGGGTCTTCCACCATGTGGCTGTTCTCTCACCTCTTACTCTCCTCAATATTGGAGAAAGCTGTGTTTCAGAGTTCCACCGAGGTTGCTGGAGGACAGATCTATACATTACATTTTTAATTGTGTTAGCTTCACTAACACAATACCTTAATCAAGAACAGAAATATACATATAACAAAATTGATCTTAAATTTGTATCAATAAACCAAGATCTGTACCAATGAAAATCTCTACAGCATATCACCCTTTAAATGTAAACAAACATTTATAAACTATATTTGGGGAATTTGAGCATAGTTCTCTCCCAACTGCTTCCTGCTTTTTGTTGGGAAAATTATTTTTGGGGTGTTCATGGTAACCTTTTGGGGGTTCTTGATCCATCAAACCACATTAGTCCGGAAGGATTCCATAGGTTCTCATCCTTTGTGGAAACAAAAGAAGAACCTCTTTTCCAAAGCAGCATATCCTTAGACTGTAAATTTTGAAATCAAAATACCCCTAAAACATATATGTTGGTTTAGCTTAGCAGCCTATACAATGAAATGTTTCTCTGTACTTAGCTTCTTCACATTCAAAAATTCAAAGAATATGCAATAATATACATAATCCATTCTCCTTGTGTATATTCCAACACAATGTGACTTATTTTTCTTACTCTATTACTTTTTCTACAAGTTTAATATTTATTATATTATCTTTACTCCTTTAATCTATGACTGTATTGTATTTATTGTCTCTTTACTCTATTTCTTCTCTCTCCCAAGACTATGTACATTTTTTAAAATACAGCGTATCTCATTTAGAGGTCTTTTATGTCTGAATCTGAACTCCTTTCCTGTCCAGGAGTGCTTCTTCAAATGCTAAGCCATGGCATGAGTAGGACTAAGGCTGCTTTACCTTTCTGCTCTGCCCAGTCCAACATGTTGGTGAACCCTTCATTGCTCTAACAGCCATTCTCTCTGTCCCAGATCCAGGGTCGGGTCACAGCAGGTCTGTGTTTCCATTAAGCAAGTTGCAGCACTCTGTTCACAAACCCCATTTAAACACACCATAACTGGACCTTCCAAAAGAACCAGAGTTTGCGCTGGTAGCATGGCCCGGGAAGCTGCCATTTCAAAACCGCTTAAGCTATTGGCCAAACAGTATTGAAAATAATATAGTTTCTAAGTGATTATTTAGTGAGTTTGGGCAGCCAGGAATGAACAAGCAGCCTCTGACAACAATTTGGTGCTCCAATATGTGCTAGCTAAATCCACATAAAACCTGAGAAGGCTTGGAAAGGAATTCTAGACACTAAAAAACAAAGTTTAGCCACATTTTTTTCAGCTAGGCACTGCTTGCTGGTGGCATGCTGCAGCTCCTTTAAGAAAGGTCTTCCTGATTCAGTGGTAGCAGAAAAAAATGCATGTGGTTATATAGTTTGGTGAGCCATGAGGCTAAGTACAAAGAAAGAAAGGTCTAAGAATTAAGGAGAGGAAATCAAAACATCATGGGTGTTCAGTATCTATAGTTTGCTCTCTATATCTACAGGTTCTATATTCTATAAATTAACCCAATCTTAGATCAAAAATATATTTTAAAATTGTATCTAGGGGAACAAAGGGAACTAACAGTTGTGTGAAAATGGAGAAAATAAAGAGTATGGAGGGGAATGCTCTCAACATGCATTGTATACCTGTATTAAAATGTTCTTATGTAGTTGGGCATTGGTGGTACATGCTTTTAATCCCAGCACTCAGGAGGTCAGGAGGCAGAGGCAGTTGGATCTCTTTGAGTTCAAGGTTAGCCTGCTCTACAAGAGTTAGTTCCAGGACAGGCTCCAAAGCTACAGGGAAACCCTGTCTCAAAAAACAAAAATCAAAAAACAAAAAAATATCCTTATGTGATGCAATACCATGTACCATGACTATAGATAATGAAAAAATGTAAATGTAATAAAAGGGCAAAAGATTAAAAGGAAAAATAGTTCATTAATCTTATTGGACTATGGTAGATAGAAGAGGAAGGATAGTGGATATTTTACAAAGACTTCAGTTGCATTTCAAATGTTGATTTAAAATTATTCATTAAATTGCATGAGTAACGGTATCAAAAAATCATTTGCAATTTAAAAAAGTTGCATCTGTATTTCACTAGGTACAGTTGTTTTTCTTGTCATTTCCTCCCAAATAGTACAAAATAGCAGCTGTTTACAAAGTGTGTACCTTTTATTGTATTGTTAGTAATCTACAGATGATTTACTTTTAAAGTATACAGGAGGATATGAATAGGTTATAGGCAAATAATATGCAATTTTATGAAAGGAATTTGAGCCTCCACAGATTTGGTGTCCTATAGAGTCCAGGAACTAGTCTTTGCTGGGTACCAGGAGATAATTGCATTTGTTTAGTTACAGACAAGTATAACCCTTGAACAGAAACCTAAGACCTGTCATAACTTATGTGCCCAGACTGAGGCAATTTGAGTGTAATCATTCCTTATAATCACGATTTCTACAGTGTGTCAAGGTTAAACGTGAATGAAGATTCTTTTTAGCCTTTAAAAACATGTCTGTTGTGTATTGCTGCTGTTTGTGCACCTGGTTAAACAAAGTGTTGCTCTATGGATTTGCGTATTGTCTTCTACTTCTCGGAGAACATGAGTAACAGTCGGTCATATGTGTGAATATGAAGTTATCAAACGAACACAACAGGAGATGGTGGATGAGCAGCAACTGGGTCAGGAGTAGCTGGACAAGCAGGTTGTAACACAGAGGACAATTATATTCTGTGTAGGGTACTTTAACTCCAGAAAGAACTCATTGAGAAAAGCCTAGAATTTTCTTGTTTTATTTTGTCACCTTGTCAGAAACGTAACATCAGAAAGTCTCTTGGATATATACCTGAATGTCTCACCTTAGTGTAAGTGAACTCTGTTAAATAGATCAACCGAGAAAGAACTAGTACTCAGAAGACGGGATCCTGGAACACAGCTATAGAAAGCGTCTGGGAGATACAATGATTCTTTGTTTCATACCACTACTAGTTTCCTCTTTCTGGCTACGTCCTTAACAACAGCTTTTTCTCAGGTCTCCCCTTGGTCTATCCCTGGAGCAGTAGTGTCCTTCAGTGGCTTACCTTTCCCACTTTCAGTATCTTGCTCAGTGAGTGAAAAGTGTCTGAATATGTCCAGTGCACCCAAGGCTTAGCAGGAGCATGCTTCCAAAACACTTTTCATGGTTTGACCTAAGAAGTGTGTGTTCCCTGCCTGAAAGGTAAATGGGAAAGAAAACTTGACTAGATATGCAGGATTCAGTTTATAATTTGAGTATGAAATGTCCTCCCAAAGGTTTACTTTTCAAATGCTTGTTCTGTATCTGGTGGAACTATTCTATGACATTGAAAAACCTTTAGAAGTTGGAGCCTCTTTGATAAGATAGACTGCTAGTAGTAGGCCTTTGATATCATAGCTCAGCCTCTGTCTCTGGCACTTTCTTTACTTACTGGTCTGCTATGACCTAAGAAACATCCACCATACATTCTCATTACCAGGAACTCAGTCATACCTTCTCTGCCATGATGGACTGAAGTCCACTAAAACCCTGAGCCAAAAGAAATTTTTACATTCTTAAATTATTCCCATTGGGTATTTTATAACAGTTGCGAGAAGAGAAATAGATATGGTATTTAATCTCATATGAATTCTGTTGTCTTCTTGAACACCCAAACCATCATGGCCCAGAGTCTCCTACTGGGACATGTAGAGTCAGGTCCCACTCCTCCTTCAGCCTTGGGTGTTTTCCTAGAGAATGGCTACATTTCGTATTTAGAACTCTGTTGTGTGATATTTCGATTGTGTTCTGACAAATAATGCTTGCTTGGAGTCAGAGGGTGGAGCTAGTCACTAGCCAACCAAAGTAACCATAAAAGTTTGGAGAACTGTAGACAGATAAGAGACAGGAAGTAGTAAGGTGGGGCTGAGAGAGGACCTCGGCCCATTTTGGAGGAAAGAACAGAAGAGGAGGTAAGAAGCTGCTGGTGGCTGCTCCCCTGCTTCTCTGATCTTTCAGGTTCTTATCCAGATATCTGACTCCCAAATTCTTATTGGTAAAGAATAATTAGATAAGGCTTCTGAACTCAGCTCTAGAAATTCTCCTTTTCCAAAAACTAAGGTGACTTGTCTACATCCAGAATCCTCTTCTGCCCCAGTGAACTGTGGCTGCAGTGGAGACCAAGCAGATGTTCTACTTGGTATGGAACCCAGATGGATGGGCAGAACAGAGAGCAAGCAGTCTGCAAGGATGAATGTTGGAGCCCTCCACAGGCACATGAGAATTAATATCAGCCAATGGGAGTGGAGATTAATAGCAGAAGGAGCTGTACGGAGAACAAAGCAGTTAAGGTAGATGCCCAGTAACCATTCACTCTCTAAAGGCATACTTGCCTTAGAGAACAGAACTTATGCCCAGTAGACTGAACAGCCCCTACCCTATGCTTTCTGGGGCAGGATTTCCTGCCTGAACCTGAAATTATATCTTACCATGAATTTCTTCTTGTTATCCCTCTATCAATTCCTTGAGAGTACCTGGACCTATTTGCCTGAAACCCAAATGGCTGGGCCCTAGTATAGCAAACCCACCTCCCCTTATAACACTTCCTGACCACAGAGACTTTTCTTCACCCTGGGGACCCCATCACGTTGTTCCCTAGCAAGAGAAAGCCTTGTGCCAGGTATGTGTCCCTTCTCCCTGTAGCAGGGCAACTGGCCCTGAAGAACCACAATTTCCCTGGACACTGATCTATGGAGGAGGATGCTATCTGCCATGTGCTTGACAGCATCCATATGCCAAACAATGCTCATGTCACTTCAAGTTCTCTCTGTCTCTCTCTCTGTCTCTCTCTGTCTCTCTCTCTCTGTCTCTCTCTCTCTTTCTCTCTCTCTCTCTCTCTCTCTCTCTCTCTCTCTCTCTCTCTCTCTCCCTAAGCACAAATTTTGGCCATGGATTCATATGTGAGTCATATGTGAGGGTGGGGGTGGGAATTAAAGGAGTGGAGGAGAAGGTTGGCCTAATTCTGAGAAGCCAGAGGTCACCATACTTTCTGGAATTGCCCAGCATCCATTCTATCCTTTGGAGTAAATAGGCACAAAACTGCATTTCTTTCTTCTTTTCTATATTTATTAATTTTAATTTGTTAATTTTGTATTTTAGCCAGATTCTCAACTTCCCCTAGAGACGGGGCATGCCATGAATGATGGAATGAAATAAATAATGAATAAATGCTTCTCTCTTGGATTCCAATTTAAGTCCAAGGAGCCTGCTGAGATATGAGGTCTAGTCTTGTCAATTATTTCTTCAGATTGACCTCTGCTTACTAATTGGCTCATTTGAATTCCTTCTTCTGAGAGCATGTTACAATGGAAATAAAAAAAATTAAAGAGCAGCAAAGTTGAGTTTGTGGTTGAATGCATTTAAAACTATGTCATTGCCATTATGATATAGGGTATCACATGAAATTGGGATCTTGGGAAATGACAGTAACTTTTAATTTTTTGCATATAAGTAATGCTTCATAGTAAACCCTGAATATTAATTCAGATTCTTGGTCCTTGATTGCTTATAATTTTGTCTGTACTAAAATTCCTGGCTTCAGGCAGAGCTTACCAACATCCTTTTCTATAGAAACACAAAGGAATGCATTTGTATGGCATGTTGGGTAGATGGATAAGGTTATTACATGCCTGGAAGGGTTACAGCCACCAGGGCTCCCTTCTGTCTGTCTGAAAGAATGAAAATCTCTAAAGAGCCACACATGTATAACCTATTATATAGGGTCTATTATTTTGGGAAACAGAAAGCAATCGATTCAACTGAAACCAACATGTTCTTCTTTTTGATTATAGCTATTTTAACTAGAAGTGATGCTTTATTATGGTTTTGATTTTGATTTCCTCCAAAACAGCTATACTTCTGCCTTGACCTCCAGAATACTGGTATTCCATATGTAAACTATTAAGCCTAATTAAAGAACTTCAAATAGTGATGAATTAGGGGTGGAAGCAGTGCTTAGTGATCATGATGGAGAAATAACTGGGAATGAGGCATTGTCAGAAATGTAGCTCTCAGGAAGTAATATTTCATCAGTGACCTAAAGGATTACCTAAGGCACAATTGGAGAAAAGAATCTTCCAGAGATAGAAAAAAGACTGGACCTTTCAGAGGATTTACGGAAACTAGCAATCTGGAAGGCTCTGAGTGGGAGTAGAAAGGTCCAAGGCAAGTCTGGGGAAGCAAATGAGACTAGAGCATGGAAGGCCTTGGGAGCCGTGGTGTGTTATATCCAGAGTGCAAAAGAGCAGCTACTGAAGATAATTTAACCTGGGCTGTCAGGCCATTTGGGGCATACACGGTGATGCATGCCTATAATCCCAGGTACTAAGAAAACTAACTAACGAAGGTAGTTTGAGGCCAGCCTGCACTACATTCTATCACAAAATACTTTTTAAAATTTGATACATTTATTTACCCATGGGGGCACATATGTGCATTGGCATGAGTGTGGACCTCAGAGCTGATTCTTTCCCTCATGTAGGTCCAGAAGATCAAGCTCAGGTCGTCATGCTTGGAGGCAAGTGCCTCTACCCAGCAAGCCATCTTGTCAGTCTTCAAAGTTGTGGAGAAAATAAAGGGATGGGGAAATAGCTGTTTGGAGCACTTAGTTAGCATGTATAATGCTCTGGAGTCAGTCTCCAATACCAAGAATGAAAAATGGTGAAGGGACCATGTGGACTGCTTGGTCAAAGAACATCTAGGACACATTTTGACAAGCAACGACTCACCAAAGACGTTTTAATAGATGAGAAATAACTCAAGATATGCACAAGTAGGAATAATAGTGGACCACAAACATAATTTTTGTGATCAAAATTTATTGTTAATAATAGCTCTACCTTCTTTATCTTATTAAATTCATTTAAGAAAAACATATGCTCAAAATCAAGGCCTAGTTGTCTCTGGAAATGTGAGCTCTTAACATTTGTATTCTCCTTGATAGTAGGGCAACTTAACCAGTAGTCTGTTTCTTAAAAAAATGCTTTGTGTGTGGGGGTGGCTGGAGAGCTGACTCAGTAGTTCAGAACAGGGGACCTGGGTTCAGTACCCAGAATCCATATGGTATTCTTGGTAATTACAGGAGATATGACAAACTCTTCTGACGTTCACGGGCATCAGGTACTCATAAATAAACACAGACACACACACACACAGAGCACACGCACACACATACACACTAAATATTAAAAAATAAGAGAAAGAAAAGAGGATTACTAAATTCAAATGCGAATCTAATAAGTAGCTTCAGTTTGGTGGTGAATGTAAGAAAGAAACCAACATGCTTTCTGTTTTAATTATTTTATGTGTAAGGGTGCCTGCATGTATGACCATGTACCACATGCATGCAGTGCCTATGGAGGCCAGAAAAGGTCATCAGATCCCCTAGGACTGAAGTTTAGGATGGTTGTGAACTTTCATGTGGGTGCTGGGATCTCTCTTTTGATGATAGCTGATTTGTCTGAAATGGGGTGGTACCTGGCCATAGTTTTCATTTGCATTTCCCTCCCTGCTGGTGAGCAATGTTTAGCACTTTTCTACACAGAATTGTTGGCCACTTGTAGATCTTCTATTGAGAAATCTCTGTTTAGAAATATTGTCCACTTTTTGCCAGATTATGGCTTTTGTTTTCTTTTATTTTTGCCATTATCCCGAGTTCCTTGTGTATTCTAGCTGCTAACCCTTTGTCAGACAGAGTATGCTAATTGTTTCTTTCATTCTTCATTCTGCTAGTTTTCCCTTGATGCTGAGTAACTTTTTAGTGTGTTGTACCCATTGTGTATTTTTGCATCTGTTTCAGGGTTTTTGAGTTCCTATCCAAACAATTCTTACTCATCCCAATGTCACTGTATATTTTTATTACACTTAGACCTCATATTTGTCTTTAATCCATCTTGAGCTCAGTTTTATATATGATGAGAGATAGCTGTCTTAAAAATGAAATGCTATTATTATGTCAAAGCTACATGCATACCCTCATGTTTATGATATCACTGTTCATAATAGTCAAAAATAGAAGGAACCTATGTGTCTACTGACTGCTGAATAGTTAAAGAAAATGCATTTCATATCACACCATGGGCTGTTTTTCAACCATAAAAAAGGATGAAACTCTGATTTTTGGCAGCATTCACAGAACTGGAGATTATTATGTCAAGCAAAATAACATATTCACTTATACAAGAAATCTAAAAGTACTGATCTCATAGACATTGAAGGTAGAAATGGGAGAGAGCAGAAGGGAAGGAATAAATAGGTGAAATTTATTAATGGGCACTAAGCCACAGTTAGGCAAAGTAAATCTGGTACTATATCACACAATATGATGATGATAGGTGATGACAAAAATATGTATTTCAAAAACAGGTAGGAGGATTTTGGATGCTTCACCATTAGAAAATGATTAATGTGAAGTGGTAGGTAAGTTTACCCTGAGTTGAACATTATAGAAAGTGTATATGTGCAGTTACAGTTGTGCAATGGTTTATTCTTCTGGCTTTTGTGGGGAGCCCATGATCCAACTCCCAAATAAAACACACACAGAGGCTTATTCTTAATTATGAATATCCGGCCTTGACTTGGCTTGGCTTGCCTCTTGTTAGCTTTTCTTAACTTAAATTATCCCATCTATCTTGGGCCTTGGTGCTTTTATCTTTCTCTATTCCTGTATACCTTTTCTTTCCTTTTTATTCTGTGTCTGGGTGTGTAGCTGGGTGGCTGGGTGGCTGACCCCTGAAGTCCTCCTCCTTCCTCTCTCATCCCCAGATCCCTTTTCTCCTAGATTTCTCCTCATATTTATTTTCTCTGTCTGCCAGCTCCACCTATTAATCTCTCCTGCCTTGCTATTGGCCATTCAGTTCTTTATTAGACCATCTAGTGTTTTAGACAGGCACAGTAAAACAGATTCACAGAGTTAAACAAATGCAACATAAACAAAAGTAACACACCTTAAGGTAATATTCCCCAACATACAGTAATCTGTCATACTCCCCAGAATATGTGAATTAGAAAAGTCAAACAAAACCATACTTTCCTGTTGCTGAGTTAAGTCATAGGGAAACCAGTTTAAATAGATAACGAAAATGTGGTAATCATACACTATGGAATATTATTCAGCTGCAAAGAACAAATGAAATCATGAATTTTGTAGGTAAATGGATAGAACTAGAAAAGATCATAGAATGATGTAACCCAAACCAGAAAGGCAAATATCACATGTTCTTACTTACTGGAAGCTTCTGGCTCCAAATCTTCAGATGTTAATGCATATCCTGGCATAGCGAAAGAAACCAGAAAAGTAAAAAGGATCATTGCTAGAGTTGGGGCATTGGGGGAGCAATAGCTAGAGGAATGGCACGCTACAAGCGACATGATGGAAAAAATAGGGACTCTAGGAAGAGGAGGGTGATAAATACAAATGGAGAGAGAAGCTAAAATAACAGGGAAATATCTAAAAATTTGTAAATAGGCTATTAACTATTTACTAAAAACACCTATAACACATGAAAGTCAGTTTATGAATATAGCTTAAACAATATTTTCCCACCTGAGCTAGAAATGTTCCCTCCAAGAGTCAAACACTATCTAATAAAAGCCCCAACACCAGGTATAAGAAGCCCTCTTTTGAGTTGTTGGTCAGGGCTGTCCAAAAAACTCCCAAAACATTACAAGCTATTGCTAGTGCCCATCGTTTTCCCCCAGAGGTGGAAGGTAAGTCCCCACTGCTGAAGACACCATGCATTTCAGACACAGGGTCTAGAGGCCCCTGAGCTGGAAATGACCTGAAAGTGCCCTTCCTGAGGGCTAGCTTTCATGGTGTTTTCTGGAAACAAGTCCAGAGATCACTCCAGAAAGTCCAAATCAATCAAAATTCAGAGTTTCAGAGCCCAGTCCCAATGGCTAATTCTACAAAACACTCCTGCATCTAAGGCTTAGGGAATATTACAGAAGGAGCAGAAAGATCGTGAGACGCAGAGGATCAGGGAATCTGCTGTGGGATTGTCTCCTACTAGTATTAGAAACTACACCCATAAAGTCTCACTAATCTGATTGTCCAAACATGAGCTGAACAAGAGCAACAATAGACAGGCTAAACTGGTGGGGAAAGTCCAGGAGACCCAAACCTTACACAAAGAACCACAGGCGACAAAGGAAAGAGTGGAGAAATACTCTTTAGGGAAGAGCGCATCAATTGGTTATCCACTATCAAATGGCCATCTCTGAAAGATACACGCAAGTAGCATTACACAGATTGAGCATGTTGTGTATATATATATGCACATGTAACAATGTAACAACAAGTAAAGAAAAAAAGAAGCCAAGAATTTGAAAAGGAGTATAAAGGGTACATGACTAGGTTTCTTTTTTTAATTAACAAATAATCTTTGCAGAAATTTATGTTTTTTTCTCAAATGTCTGTCATAATAGAAGCGAGCTCCTCACAACTGCTCCTCCAGTCACTCTGTCATAGAATGTTGTTTTCTTAAAAAAAAAGAAAACAAGTTATCTTTTTTCATTATACGTACCAATCCAAGTTCCCACTCCCTCCCCTCCTTCTATTCCCTCCACATACCCTTCCACCCCACCCACATCCAATCCTCAGAGAGGGTAAGGCACATTGATTTGAGGATCCATCCAAAGAGAATAGGTTCTCAAAAAGCCAGTACATGCAGTAGGGATAAATCCTGGTGCCACTGCCAGTGGCCCCTCAGTCTTCCCCAGCCATGCAACTGTCAACCACACTCAGAGGGACTAGTTTGGTCCCATGCTTAGTCCTTCCCAGTCTGGCTGGAGTTGGGGAGCTCCCATTAGCTCAGGTAGACTGTTTTAGTGGGTGTACCCATCATGGTCTTGAACCCTGTGCTCATATTCTCATTCCTCCCACTCTTCAACTGGATTTTGGGAGCTCAGTCCAGTGCTCCATGGTGGATCTCTGCCTCTGTTTCCATCAGTTGCTGGATGAAGGTTCTATGGTGATATTTAAGATATTCATCAGTCTGACTACAGGGCAAGTCAAGATCGAGCCCCCTCTCCTCCATTGCTTAGGGTCTTAGCTGGGGTCAAGTCAGGTTTCTGTGGAGCAGTGGTTCTCAATCTTTCTAATACTAAGACCCTTTAATATAGTTCCTCATATTGTGGTGACCCCCAACCATAAAACTATTTCATCACTCCTCCATAACTGTAATTTTGATACTGTTATGAATAGTAATGTAAATGTCTGATATGTAGGATATCTGATATGGAACCCCAAAAGGGGTCACAACATGTAGGTTGAGAACCACTGATCTAGAGTAACAGAATGTATGGAATGAATCTATATATATATATGTGTGTGTGCATATATATTTATATGTCATATGTGTACATATATATGCACACACATATAAATACATATGTATATGTACATACATACATACATACACACACATATGACATACAGGCTGTGGTCCATCTAGTCCAACAATGACTGGCTGACTATGAACTGAAGGTCCAAGAATCCAGTAGTTGTTCAGTCCATGAAGCTGGATGTCTCAGATGCTCTTCAGTATATGCTAGAATTCTGAAGAAGTAGGCTCTAATGCCAGTGAAGGGATGGACTTGCCAGCAAGGTGAGAACAAGCAGGCAAAGAGCAAAAGCTTCTTTCCTCCATGTCCTTATAAAGGCTTCCAGCAGAAGGCATGGCCCAGATTAGCCTGGGTTTTCCCAAATCAAAATATCTAGATTAGAGGTGTATCTTCCTATGTTAGAGATCCAGATTGGAAACAGATCTTCCCACTTCAAATTTAGCAAAAAACCCTTGGGTGTACACTTCCATTTTTGATTTTTACTTAATTCCAAATGTAATCAAGTTGACAACCAAGACCAGCCATCAAAAAGTACTATATGGGAAGGTTTGGAAGGTGGAAAGGGAAGGGGGAAATGATGTAATATAACCTCAAAAATAAAAGAATGAACTAAATTTAAACAAGTGGGTTCTATATAATGTTTTACAATTGCTAACTGGGGCTTGTTTCAAGAGTTCACTTTCACTCTGCCCGCAGCTGTGTCATAAACTTTTCTAATTCCAACCAATTCTCTGCCTTGCTAAAGCTAACTTAAAAAAATAACAACTCGCTTTCCTCGGTGGGGCTTTGGTACCCCAGCACTTTCTCTACCTGCGCTGAGATCGGTGGCGCACACCGGTAAGGTCCAGGCAGGCTTCTTTGTTCCACAGGACCCTGAACCCTCCCCCCCGCAAGATCACCCTTTCCTTGGTGGGGCTTTCTTAACCCAGCACTCTCTCTTCCTGTGCTGAGATTGGAGGCGGCTCACACTGGTAGGGCTGTGCCCCCC
>PVIU01018341.1:0-39287 GCA_004026605.1 Ondatra zibethicus
TCTCCAGTGCTGTAGTTTGTGCTGGTGCTATTGCCATGGGTGGAAGATACTTACTTAGCATTGTCTGAATTCACTTAGAAATGATGATCAAAGGGGATGCTGTAATTCCTCTAGAAAATATCATTTTTCAGAATATCTGACAACTCAGACTATGAGTTTATTGCCTCCTATAATGAAGGACATTGTCACTGTCACCACAGAAGCTATAGCATCAGCACAGTGGCCATTCAGCATGGTTGCAGAGACTGGAAGAATCACAAGAAGATATCTTTCTGATGACCTAATCATTTTTGTAGTAACTTGATTGTGTCAGTTAATTGTCATTGTAGTCACGTCATTGTCTGAATAATACAAAGCTATGGTACCAAACTTGGGTCTTTAATCTTTTTCTTGATTGAGTAAATGTACAAATACATATTTGTTTTTAATTCATGCATCTTGAATGTTTTAAAATCCAGAAGTGTTCAGGGCTGAAACATGGAGCCTTCAACCTTAGACTGTACACAACAAGTGGTAGTCTTAAGAGCTTTAAAAACAAATCATAAAGTTTCAGTGCACTACACTGGCTTCCTTTAAAGAGCACAAACTTTAATTTCTTATTGAAATTCTCTTAAATAGCAAGTAATAAGATTTAGTTGAATTCAAATCTAGACTCTATAAATTTATTATGTATGTGAAATTGTGAATGCCAGTCATGCAGAGAACTAATATATATATAAGAAATAATTATTCTTGCCTTTCCCAAGGAAATGAAAAAGCACCAAGAAATTCAATCAATAAAAATTTAATGAATATCTATTTGGAAAGATCACTTTAGAAGTTATTTGGAGGAAACAATAAATAATAGAATCATTGTCAAAACAAGAGTTTCTTTTTTAAATTGATTTTATTGAACTATACATTTTTCTCTGCTCCCCTCTCTTTCTCTCCCCTCCCCTTCAACTCCCATGGTCCCCATGCTCCCAATTTACTCAGGGGATCTAAAACAAGACTTTCTTAATTATTATGCATGTATATGCAACAATGATAAATTATTCATACATGAACTATACAATAGCTAAAGATACTAGAGATTGAGATGAACACCAGAGAACATCAACAACAATGGCAAAATTACTAGTGATGACAGGATTTATTATGTGTCCAGATGTACTGGTACTGTATCAGGCATTCTCTGTTCTGTATCCTGATTTTTAAGTTAAAGGAACTAGCTAGCAAAAGTAAGTCTCCAACACAAATTTTCATAAATATTTTCATATTATGCACATGGAGTCTTATCTGTTTCACAAAGGAGATGATGATACCCATTCTGAGTTGGAATACGATTGTCTGTTTATTGTGTACTCACAGATGGGAAGATGGGCAAAGGATGAGAATAAGAACAAAGGGCTGTTGGACCAGGAAAGCTTAGGTAGTCTTTGTACAGAATGAATTATAGGATAGAAAGGGAAAGATGCTGAAAGAATAGGAAGGTGAGGAAGCAAAGAATAACAGTGATACTTTTAAAGTATGTATTTTACACTGCAAGCAATAAATTGAGATTATACCTGACTATTGACCCACTTAAATTTTTCTTGATAAACGATCACCTTAGAGGTGGAATGGAGAATGAATAAAGACATACAGAATAGGCACAAAATTCTAAGCATCAGAGGATGAAATATGTAGCTAATATGGTTGCAGTTGCTAAAAATGGATTAGGCTGGAGGAATATCCAGTAGGTGAAATGCAGGAGGCCAGCATTCAAGGCAGTCTGTGTCTTGTTCTGTCTGGAGTGACATTGGAATAAGGCAGCATTAATAAACTTGAGAAAACCAGAAAAGAGGGGAATTTTAGAAATGGGTGGGTAGTTGCCCTGTTTAAATCTGCTGTCAGGTGTTTCAGGTTACACGATTGAAAGTCCAGTAATAATCAAAGGATAAGGCCCAAAAGGAAAACCCGGTGATATTAGAAACAATGGGTAATCAGGCTCTGATCTGAGAGCAAGTGGTACTCGGATGAGTAGAGATGGGTGAATTCTCTGCACAAGAATTGATCAAAGAAGCTGTGACCTGAAAACAATTGATGGATTAGAACTTCAATGATGTGGAGAGGTTGGAACGTTTCAAGTCCAGTTCCAAATTATCTGGGGAATCTTTAACTCCTTAGTCATCACTTGCTGTCGTCCTCTGTGTAACTTGCTAGGTCAATTCTTTAGAATGTAGAAACACACCTCTAGTTTCCACCATCTGAGGCTTACAGTAGAGTTTATTTTTTTTTTTTAATTTTCTGTAGACTTTCTACTTGATATGCCCACCGATGCATTTGAAAAGTGTCTTGATTTATTATTTTCTTTACTCTGCATCTTTAAAACTTCATGGAACTGCTACCACACTAGAACATAGTATTTTACGAAAATCTAAATGTGTGTTTCCGGACCTTGGTCACTTATGTTTGGCTCCAGAATAAGCCATCTCTATCAGTGCTTTGAGGTGAGAGCTGTTTCTGTTGTGACAATTTGTACTTAAATGAGAGAAAACACTGGAGACTGAGAAAATGAGGAGGAGCCCGCTGTTGTCATTTGGTCTACAGTGTAGACGATTCCTTTGTGCTATGCAGGAAGCTGATGATTTTATAATGTTAAGAGGGTCCACAGGAACTTGATATTTGGAGGCATCATTGTGGGTAATGGTTAAAGACATGCACAAAGAACAGAAAAGGGTTCATAGGACTTTGAGGAGCCAGGTAAACTTGGCTAAAACTAAATTGATTGACATCTACCTCTGTTGTTACAAGGTTTGCCTGCCGATGTTACTTACATATATCTGAAATGCTGGACAGCAACAGGGTTAAGTAACCTGCGTGGCAAACTGGAAAGGTGTATGTTATGAGACTGGGTCCAGAAGAAGCTGAATACACTGGCAGGACTTGAAGCTAGGACAACTGAAATCTCAGCTGGATATGGAAGTGTACACTGGAATGACTCTGTGATTTGGAAATTCTACTTGTCTTTAAGCAAAGACTGTTGGTGGCTAATCACTGTTTTTCGCTATCCTTGGGAAGATACATAAAGTGGTTTCCTCCAGGAAAGACATAGGATGTAATATCCCTGCAGTCACCTAGGGTAGACAGCTAGAGATGCTTCCACCTTCATCAGGACATTCTTCCAAATAGGCTCCCAGGGGAGTGCCGGGTGTGCCAGTGCCTCACGGTAGATGAGATCTACTTATTTTTGAGTCCCTCAAGTTGGGGGACATATAAGTGTAGTATCTGGGCCTGCCTTTGTATATGGGTCTCAGAGGACTGGTTAAGGCAATGTGATAGGACTATGAAACTATCTAAACTCTGTTTGATTCACTGTGTTCTCCTTGGTTGAAATACAAGTGCTGGACAGCCTACTTTCAATGC
The DNA here is from genome assembly GCA_004026605.1 of Ondatra zibethicus. Taxonomy (NCBI): domain Eukaryota; kingdom Metazoa; phylum Chordata; class Mammalia; order Rodentia; family Cricetidae; genus Ondatra; species Ondatra zibethicus. Next base: position 3,388 of record PVIU01018341.1, read on the forward strand.
TGTTGTTGCTGACTAGGGACTAGAGTAGAACTTGACAAAATGAATTCAAGATGGAGGCAATAATGGAGGAGGTTTGACGTGAGTGAAGATTAAGATAGGTTAATAGTTATTTAATAACTGGACAGTACTGAAGTATTAAGGGATCTGTGGAGGAGGTGATGGTTATACTCAGCCTTAACTGGATTAAATGATATCACACCCAATGATTGAAAGTGATCAAAGCTACTTCAGAATAAGTTAATCGCGAGCACATAGAAGCTGGAATGCAAGAGAGGAGGATGCATGTAGACGAGCTTGGCGGGAGAGCTAGGAGGAGTGAGCTCCAAGGTCAGCTAGTACGAAGCACAATGTGGTGGGATGAGAAATGGCTGTAGTGAGCTCAGTTTCTGGGTTTCTGGGTTGCAGGTAAAGTTGGGAGTCCAAAATCATAGTTAAAAAGCCTGAGTATGGTACTTCACATCTTTAACACCTCATCACTGTTGATGCTTCTGGAACCCGCACACAGAAAATGGGGAATCATGGAGATATGTTGCAAAAAGAAAATAAAATATCATCTATAAGATACAGCACTGCAGCTGAGTTGGACTTCATGAGTCAAAATGAGCTCTGGGCTTAACAACAGTTTAGAGGTTAGATCTTCACAGAGCTGAAAATGTAGGCAGTGAATACAGGTTTACAGTGAAGCTTCGGAGTCAAAGAAGGACTTGGAAAACTGCTCTAATAGTAGAAATTTGTTTTTCTATTTTTTAATTTAGCATTTACTCCATAGAGTTTTCTTGTTTCATTTATTTATTTACTGAGAATATAAAAATTTCCCCTTATTCTCTGTACCTTTCCTAATTGGAAAAGTCAACTAAGTGTTTTGAGAATTTTTTCATTGGTTATATAAGTAGCAAGCAAATTTACTACAAATATTTCTGTATTTCATTTTAATATTTTACTTTTAACCATGATTCATGTTTTCCTGAAACATATATGTGTATTTATATATGTATGTATGTTACAACTAAAACATGTATGATAGTATAGCTCTTCCTTTATTATTTAACCTCCTGAAATGTCATTAGCAGAGAAAACTAAAAGACAATGAAGATGTCTGGGGAAGCAAACTGTCCTTGGATTTGAAGTTGAATAAATTATACAACAAGGTTACTCTCCCAATTAAGTGATGTTTTGGGAAATAACCAACCGCTCTCTAAATAAAAGCACATTTGAATTTTAAAATGTTAGTGGCGCAAAATGTGTTGCTTTTTTCCATCTCTGTTTGGGCTAAAGATGAAGTACACTAAGCCAATGTGGGAATAGAAAATAGGCTTTCTTCATCCAACCTAAAAGAATGTTGTAATGGTAACTACAGATATGCAACAACAAGAACACACACACACACACACATTCAGACACACGCTTTGTTTAACACCTCTTTAATGTTTTCCTTTGACCATTTTATTGCCGAGTCATTATTTAAATTTATTTTTTAATGTTCTTTTATGCATTTAAGATTAGCAATGCTCTCTGTTGGTTAATGTATTTCAGAGGCGAAGAGTTTAGTGAGAGAATCTTAAGAGTTTCTGTTCTTTGAGCGATGAAGAAGAGTATTTTGGGACTGTAAATTTGTAAATGCCTTAACATCCAATTTCTCCTGAAGCTTAAGTATATAATTAAACAGAAAAGAATTTTTAAAATTTTAGCAACTGAGTTCTAGCTATAGTACATATATTTGGATATATATATCTTTTAAAAATCTAGACATAGATTATAAACAAGGAACTTAGCTTTACTTCCAGTAGTTTTTGTTACCTTAATGAATATATACCTCTAAAACTAATTTTATTTTAATGTCATTTCTGGAAATACTTACATTTTTAGCAGTATAAATAATGGCCTCCATTTATTCTGAACCACAGGCTCAGGAATATGAAATACCATATTAACTTGTGTAAGAATGAATTGACTTTATTATGAAATGAGGCTTTCTTGGTATTAGTCCCACAAAAATATATTGGTTATGGCTAAAATGTATGCCTTTGCTTACCCTAAAACATACAAACATTATAAAGCTGCATATTGGTTTCAGTAACAATGTATTCTTTCCAATGGATTCATGTGGCTTTCAGCAAGAATGTATTGATTCCATTAAAATGTGCTCCTCGAGATAAACAAAAATTCAGTTAAAATGCATTGGTTTCTGTTAAAGTTCATTGACTGAAGTGAAGAACATTACACTGTTATTGGGTAGCCTCGGGGTTTGCTAAGTACTGAACAGAGAAGCATACATAAGTAATAATAAAGGCTGGGAAAACAAAGATGTTATAAACCATACAAGGATATAAATATTCAACAGGCATTATTAGATTGAGTCTTTTTCACAAACACTAAGAGTCGACTCAGGTACTTTCCACAAAGTCACTTCGACCTTCGCCCAGCCTGAACTAGCAGGAATTCAAGGAACTTCCTGGACAGAAGCTGTGTTTGTTTAAATAAAGTTTCTATCATTGTCACCATAGATGCAAGTGCTGAGTGCCTTGTCAACAGTGTGTGGCACTAATTGGAAGATAATTTTAGAAAATAGGTCTTAGTTGGTTGGTGTAGTTGGTAAAACATTGCTGTGGAGTGTGTTTTTGACTATTAGACCATACTCTAAATATGTGGCCACTATAATGAGGCACCCTTTGCTTGATCCTTGGCCTCTCTGGATGGATGGTGTGAAACCACTGAAAATATGAGCTCAAATATTCCCTTCCTTCTATGTTTTTTCGCAGATATTTTGCCACAGCTTTGAAAACATTAACTTGGTATTAGATTGTGGTTGTTGCCATTACTTTACCCGAGTAATGTGGTCCTAAGGCTTTGCTATTGGTCTGCAAGGAGAATTTGGAGAAGCTTAGTGAATGGTTCAGGTAAAAGCTTAGAAAATCCAAATACTGAGGGAAATGTAGACTGTAGGGGCTCTACGTCAAATTTCCAGAATGGAAATAAAGACATTACATATTGGATTAGAGGTCATGAGGAATGGGTGTTACATTGTCTGTATAATCTATTTATTATGCTTTGTCCATACCCTAGCATTTTGTTAGAGTCTGGGAGTTTTATGATGACAAACAATAAATCTGAGAGAAAATCTCAAGGCAGCAAAGCATTCAGGCTAGGGTTATGATGACTGTTGATGATATATAATAGAAAAGGAAGATTTGCAAAGCTTGTAGTTTGGTCAGAATGCACAGAATTGGGACAGAGGAAAATGTGGCTTCGGAAGAGGTTTGGGCCATTCAGGAAAAGCACTGGAGTGATAAAACAAAGATATCCTTAGGCTCTCCCAGGAATTGGCTGGGCCATTTGCATTTCAGGCTCCAGCTGTAGGGTTTCCAACTCATTGGAAAGACATTCTCTTGAGAAATAGTGGCTTTTGAGCACCCTGTTTGCACATATGAAAGTGCTTCTGTTTTTGATCACCCAGATAGATGCTATTTGGTTACTGCTGGAGCTGAAGAGTAACTAGACATCGAGCAGGTGATGCTCACTTTGCCTATATCTTAGTATGAGGGTTATGTGCGTCTCAAGGAAAGCCTGAATGTCCATACAATATGTTCAGGTGTTAGACTTCCTACCAAAAGAAAAAACCCCTGAAAGGGTGAAGTGCAAAGTGATAAATTAAAGTTGTAGATGCCTTGAAGATCTCAAGATATGCCCCTAACATAGAAAGTCTGCCAAGAATAGGAATTACCAGCACCAATAGAAGGGCCATGTTGACCGCAAATGATAGGCTATAATAGAAACCTTATTCAAGCACATCATGACAGCTCACATCACTGCACTATATACCCAAATGCACAACATGGGTCCTAGTGATGTAGTATTTGCTTTGTTGACTTCTGATTTACCTTTAGACTATTCATGTTTTTGCTCTCTCTGTTCCTCTTTTCTGAATGGGATGCTTACTCCAAGCTAGTACTCCAAATTAGAAGCATGGAATATCTTTTTGAATGTCACAGGATGCCACAGCTAAGAACTTGGCCTTGATTCTCAAAAGAGACTTTGCAGCTGGTCTTTTGGGTGATGTTACAGCTAAGACTTCGGGGATTTTTGCAATTGATCTAAATATAGTTTGCATTAGGAGATGTACATCAGTCTTTAGGGTTCAGGAATGGAATGTTATGGCTTGAATATGAAATGTGTCCTATGGGTCACACATCAAACACTTGTTCCAACCTGGTTCTGCTATTTGTGGGGATGATAGTAGCTTTAGGAAGAAGGACCTAGCTGGAAGAAGTGAGTTATCTGGGAAATTTTTTTGAAGATGTCCCAATATCTGCACTCATTCAGGCTCTTGGTCTCTCTCTCTCTCTCTCTCTCTCTCTCTCTCTCTCTCTCTCTCCTTGACCAACATGATCTGAGCTTCTCTGTTCCACTACACTTTCCCTTCCAAGATGGAAGCCATATTCAAAGAAACCACCTGTTTTTCTCAGTTGTTGGCTTCAGGAGTCAACTTGACATATCCCACAGTTATCTGAGAAGTTACAACTCAGTATCATCTCCATCATACTGTTAGCATGTTGCTAGAGCATTTTCTTGATTGCTCATTCTTATCCAGTGGTTTACCCATTTTGCATCATGCAGTTCTGTAGCAGGTATTCCTGGGTTACATAAGAAACCTGAGTGAGTGTGAATAGGCCAGTAAATAATGTTCTGCCATGATTGCTGCTTCAAGATCCTGCCTTAATCCCTGCTTTGGCTTTCCTCAATGATGGACTTTAACCCGGAAAGTGAAGTAACACTTTTCTGTGGGAAGACCTTGCTGGCTAGCCAGAGGTTGCACTTTGTCATTGCCTAGCAGCTTTTTCCAAATGCTTGAAAAGTTCAACAACGTGAAAGCTCCTTCCTTGCTCAGTGAAACTTCCTGCTCTCTACCTGCCCTTATCTGGAGAATGCCCCTGGGTCAGGAGGACTGACCTTATCTGGAAGTTGTCTCAAAGCCAGATGCCAGATTTATCTTTAGCTCCTGCTAGAAGGCCCCCCTGCTGCACAAATGATAACTAAGACTTGTGCAGGACCAAGCCACTTAATGCAAATTAGGGTTTGTCCCTAGGATCTCCAATCCTATATATTCCTTATACCTTAGAATGAAGTTGAGTTGGTTCACCAAGTTCTGTCTCTTAGAGGTTTGTCTCCATCATCATGTTCAAGGGCCATACGAGGACCTCAGTCATCGCTTCTGCCCCTTTGTCTTCTTGAAATGATGGCCAGTAAACTGCAGAGACAAAGGCGACACTGCCACACCTTTCTTGCCCAAGTTGTTTTTCATTATGGTATTTATCACAGCAACAGAATAATGTTCTAGTTCTTCTGTTGAAATTTCTCCTTTGGAGGAGGTTAAGACCCTGGATATATTCTTAAGGTCACAGAAAGTTTGCAAATGTCTTTTGAGCAACAGACTTATGCTTCAAAAATTAAGTTGACAGAAAATATCACATATTAAAATTTCCACACATTGGATTTTTTATATAATTCTATTTATTCAAAAATTCTTTAATTTCTCTAAGCAGCATTTTATTCATAAATTTCCATGTGAAGTCCTTGAAATTTTGTATTTTCAATACTTATATAAATGGTACTTTTGAAAGTTTTTTCTTGTTGGTACATGCAAAAGTAATCTCAATTTGCCAGCTTTAATCAAGCAACCATTTGTTAATTATTATAGCTCATCTTCAGATTTCACATGTTTTTTCTACCATCTGTAAGTCTTAGTGTTATTTCTCCCTTTTAACTCTTCATAACTTAGGTTTTATATAGAGACACTGATGTAGACAGAGTCTTCCATCACCCCTTTTATAATATTTCTTAGATCATCCAATATGTTTTTAAATCTGAGTGATGACAGTATGCAAATGTTTTACATTACCAGTAATGGAGAAAAATCTTGCACATTTATAAGGACAACATTTATCACATTAAGGTATATCTCTTCTACTGTTAATTTGTGTGGAGATAAACTTTTTAAATGATGAAAAATGTTGGATTTTATTCAATTATTTTTTCACACAATGTAAGACTATGTTATTTTTCTTATTTAGTCTGTAAATATAGCCAACTGAAATGATTCATTTTCATATACATAATTCTCATACAGCACACACACATACACGTACACACACAATCTTTGCAAATGGTCATTTACTGAGTTCTGGATCACATTCTTTTACAGACTGATACTTACATATGCTATCTTTCTTTACAATAATTTTTAAAAGGAATGACTTTTAGGTCAGAAGATTTACATGTTAAAGGTACAGAAAAAAGATAATAGTGGAAGCTTTCTCACAGAAATAATTGTTGTAAGAAAAGAGAGAGAGAGGGATGGGGCTATGGTCAGAAGCAAACTATCTAGTGTTTAGGCAAGCTGTGGTGTATTTAAATTGGAGTAAGGTCAACGGGGTGATGTCAAGTAGGGTGGGGTCCGGGACTAGAATGTAGGTGGCAAGAAGCCTGTCCCTTTCTCTCATCATTATGTTCTTTTGCTCCACCAAAATGCAGAGCTTCTTTAAAAATGTTCTTAATGCAGTTTATGAGTAAAAAGTAGGTTTACTTTAGCTTAGTGGAAACTTACAATGAACTTCTATGAAATCTGTCACGAAGTCAGTGTGCCTTTCGCTCCCTCTCACGAAGTATGTGCTTTACTGGAAAGATTCTAAATGGGAAGTATTGACTTTAAATAAGCATTGAATATCAAATCTGTACTCTGTAAGCTGGAATGCTTTTTTGCATGGTGTTAGATGTCTGGAACTTGCATATTTTCTTTAGAAATTTTCAATCATACAAATGTGATACATATTTATTACCAGATCTATACTTCAAGTCATCTTTTAGGAAGTTCATTAGGCAAGAACAGCTAGCCTTACACACAGGAATGAAGACACTACCAAGATGATGACATAGTTTCCTGAATAGGACACCTTTTTTTCTTACTAGTAAAATGTTACCATATTATGTATATTTCAGTAAAATAACATCTGAATCATGGAGTGTCTTCAATATGTACAGGCAGTATAGGCAAACAAATATAAATACAGATATATTTTATAAGTTTCTCTGACTTGGATGTGGAATTTGTTATTTAGTAATGTTTAACAATGTACTATTTTAAGTTTCTGAAGAAACCTCCAAAATAACAAAACTTATAATTATTGTCAACAACACTAAGTTAGAAGTAATAGAAATTAAAGATAAAGTAGAGCAAGAATTAAAAGTGAATAGTACATACATGTAAGATAAGTAGAAAATAATCATCTTATCAATTTAAATTTAGTTATAAATTAGATATAACAACACAAATGTCCAAATGTACTACATACAATGCACAAATGTCCAAATGTACTACATACATACATACAAATGTACTACATACATACAGTGATAATTATGCTAGACTTGAAATGAAATCCCACAAACCACCAGCATGCTATCTATAATAACATTTTTAAAATAGAAAGATGGAGGTGTCTAAAGGCAAAGGTTGGGAAGATGCTGACCTGGTTAACTCTGATGGACAGAGAACCAGAGTGACTCTATTCATACCAGATACTTTCCTGGTGTCTGATTTTACTCCAGGCTTAATACTCATATCTGAAGATTTAGAGTTAGGGACCACAAATGAGAAGAACTCATGGTGTTTGTCTTTCTGGACATGCATTACTTCACTTAGTATAATATTTTTAGTTCTATCCATTTACTTTCATATTTCATGGTTTCAGTTTACTTTAACACTTAAAGAATGTAGCCTATGAGCAATACTAAGTGGACTCAGAATATATATGATGACAGAGGCTTCTGTCCTGCCTAGTCCCACAGCCATTCAGAACCAAAAAACACACAGTAGCCTACATTAATTATAAACTGGTTGGCCTATTAGCTCAGGCTTTCTTATTAACTAACGCTTACATCTTATATTAAACCATAATTCTTGTCTGTGTTAGCCACATGGCTTGGTACCTTCATCAGTGAGGCATTCTCATCTTACTTCCTCTACATCTGGGTAATGACTACACACTGAACCTTTCCTCTTTCCAGAATTCTCTTATTCTGGTCACCCTGCCTATACTTCCTGCCTGGCTACTGGCCAATGAGCATTTCATTAAACCAATACAAGTGACAGGTCTTTACAGGGCACAAGACCATTGTCCCACAGCACTTTCCCCTACCTTTTTTCTTTTCAAAACAATAACTCTGAATCTAATCTCCTTTTTTTTTTTTAGCTTTTTTCCTGACCATTATAAATAACAGTTTGTAACCAACACTCTAAACAAGACAAACATCCATAGCCAATTATTTTGAGAATGTGAGCATAGTTTCCTAGGCTACTTCCTGATGATTGGAGGCACTGATAAGCTTATGGGGATCTAAAGAAAATTTAGGATTACGGTCAACTCCTAACTGAAATATTCTGTGAGGCTTGATCATTTTAGCCAGCAGTACTGAGACTATTCTAGATGTAGAACTCAAAGGAAACTCCAACATAGGTCCTCTGAAAAATTGGATCAGCTGGGCTATTACTCCTACCAGATAGTTTTCAGGGTGTCTTCCTTGATCAAACCTTATTTTTCTTAACTCAGAATGAATCCACAGCCTCTCATTTCCTGTGGGAACAAAAGCAAAACCTCTTCTCTAAAGAAACATATCTTTTGACTTAAAATTTGAAGTCAGGGCATTTTCAAAATATATATGTTGGATTAATATAGCAGCATTTATAATCAAATGTCTTCTAGCAGATTTTGCTACTTCCTCAGCCATCAAACAATTCAAAAAACAACACAATAACATAGAGTATCCAGATTCTCTGTGTATTTTCCATCTGTGCTTTAAACTGCATTTCTTTAATTTTTATCTTTAATTTCTGGTTTTTTGAGACAGGGTTTCTCTGTGTATCTTTGACTGTCCTGGAACTTACTCTATAGACCAGGCTATTCTTGAACTCACAGATATCTGCCTGTTTCTCCCTCCCAAGTGCTGGGATTAAAGGTGTGTGCCAACACACATCCAACTACTTTTTTTCTTTTCATTTTTTAAGGATGTTATCCTTTTTCTTTTTTCCCAAAAACCTACATTTATTTTTAAACATACTGTAAACCATTTAGAGGGTTTTTTTGTCTGAATCTATCTATATTGCATATCTCTCTTTTTCTGACCACAGGAGTCTTTAATTTGCTAAGTGATATGACTAGGATTAAAGCCATGGCTTTGATGGCTGGATCTACCACATTAATTATGTTTCTGAGAGTCTAGCTTTATGGCAGAGGTACTGGTAGGAGCCATGTTTAATGCTACAACTCTACGGAGTTTCACGGTCCCTGCCACCACCAATAAGCACACTGTTGGCTACTCATAAACACCATTTATGTGTTTTGTGGCATTCCTAGAAATAATGTCTCATATGGGAATGGCAAAAATGGAAGGTCTCAATCTTCTGGATTATGTAGGAGATGTGGCAAAAGTCGACATTGAAACAATAAAGATAGATGAACAAAAGACAGACAAAGCAATCTGATACCATTCAGACACTCCTTGGGGGCCTCTCACAGGGCCCCAAGTCAAACTTGGTCCTGTCATTCCCAGTCACTGTGCAGGACATGTCACACCAGGAAAATTAAAATGTCCATTGCCTGCTGTAAAAAACCATACTGTTCTAAATGATGGAATAAACATGAAAGATGAATAAAAATTCCAATAGGTAATAGGAAGTGTATATTTTGGTAGACTTCTATAAATGATCAAATACCAAAGCTAAGAGTGCGAATAAATAACATTGTAATTGAGGGATTACTGGGGTGTGGATGTGACTGTCATTAATCCAGAATCTTGGTATTTGAATTTGGTCTCTTCAAGAGGCAGATGTTCATTTCAAAGGAATTGGAAACCTATCTCAAATGAAACAAAGCACAAAATGGGTTGACTGCATAGGGCAAGAAGGACAGATAGAAAAACTGAGGCCATATGTAGCTCATATTGCAGTGAATTTATGGGGTCATGACCTGTTGCAGTAATGGAATACCCAGATTAACATTCCTGCAGTCCCAGAAACTCATGTTTCTGGGAAGGATATTATAAGATACTACGTACAAAGGTCACCAGCCATTCAGGCTCTACAAGAACCCAAAGCAACTAGCAAACTTTAAGAGGTACCACCGGCCTTACCTTTAAAATGGTTAACTGAAAAACCAATATGAGTTAAACAATGGCCTTTAACAGAAGAGAAACTGCAGGCTTTAGAGCAGCTGGTACAGGAGCAACTAGATGCTTAGCATATTGAAGAATCAACCCGCCCTTGGAATTCTGTATTTGTTGTTAAAATGAAATCTGGATAATGGAGAATGGTGACAGACCTAAGAGTTGTCAACAAGGTAATTTAACCTATGGGCCCTCTATAATCTGGAATTCCTTTGCTTTCCCTTTTGCCTAAAGGATGGCCTCTTATTGATTTATAGATTCTTCAGTATATCCTTACAAGAAAAATTTGCCTTCAAAGTGCCTACTTATAATAATTCTCAGCCTACTATATGATGTCAATGGACCATTCTCACACAGGGAATGTTCAATAGCCCCTCCCTGTGCCAATACTTTGAAAGTCAGCCATTGGAAATAATACATAAGCAATTTCCTAAATCTATAACTTACCATTACATGGATGACATTTTGCTATCTGATTCAAATGTAGATGCTTTAGAAAGAATGAAGAAGTAAATAAAGTTTTGCCTAAATGGGGATTACAAATTGACCCTGAAAAAATACAGAGAGGAGATTCTGTCAATTACCTAGGTTATAAAATAGGTTTACAGAAAATTAGAACACAAAAGGCACAAATTAGGAGAGACCAATTACGACTCTTAATGACTTTCAAAGATTGTTAGGAGACATTTCCAGTCTATGACCAGTTATTGGGATAATACCTGATATAACAGTTCATTTAAAAAAAATCTTGGGGCTGGAGAGATGGCTCAGAGGTTAAGAGCACTGTCTGCTCTTCCAAAGGTCCTGAGTTCAATTTCCAGCAACCACATGGTGGCTCACAACCATCTGTAATAGGGTCTGGTGCCCTCTTCTGGCCTGCAGGCATACACACAGACATAATATTGTATAGATAATAAATAAATAAATATCAAAAAAATCTTAGATGGTGACAAAGACTTAAATAGTCCAAAGGAATTAAGAGCTGAAGCTGAGAAAGAGTTAACTGTTGTTGAAGAGGCACATGTGCCTTCTAGAATTTCCCCTACAGGAATTTTAAAGCAGAGGGAAGATATTATCTTAGAATGGATCTTTTAACAACATTAGCCACATTAAAAAAATAAAGCTTATGTGGAAAAGGTCTCTGAATTAATTATAAAAGGAAAATTGAGATTTTTGTCAACTATCAGGAATAGATCCTGCAGAAATTTTAGTGCCTTTTACTACTGATGAAATTAAAAAGTTATGGGAAGACAATGAACCCTGTCAAAGGGCTTGTGCTAGTTTTTCAGAAAAGATTAATTGTGATTATTCTACAAGTGATAGAATTGACCTTATAAAGAGAACTATTTGGATCCTTCCCCAAATTGTACGTGATGCACCAATAACTGGAGCCTGTACATTCTATAACGATGCAAATAAATCAGGAAAGGCAGGCTACAAGTCCAAAAGGCAGAATTATATGCTATTCTCATGGTACTAAGGGATTTTTTTAAAAACCTCTCAATATAGTTACTGATTCACAATATACAGAAAGATTTGTCTTGCATATTGAAACCACTAAAATTACTTCACCCAACAAGAAAGCAAGAAGCTGTTTGGAGAGAACTATGCCCAAATCCCCACATACTTTCTTCTTTGCATTGGTATGGATCTTGGTTTATTGGTACAAATTTAAGGTCAATTTATATATATTATTTTATTTGTGCAGCTCATTTAAAAATGTAAAGTATAATTAAGAAATATAGGTTAATAGATGGTCATCTATAATAGTCAAGCTTGTAGTCATGTTAGACAGGTTTTCTAGATGTACAGAGATATATTTCAGATGAATAGGTATTCTTCAAATCTTTCAGATACTAACAAAATATAGCATTTAAAATGTTTAAGAATTTAGGACTTTTCATGATAATGGGACACATTTGCTCCTGGCAGCACCAATTGCTTCAAGAGGAAGATGGGCATCAAAGATGCTCTTTATGGAATCTGCTAGCCAGCTTGGCATGAAACTGCTCTTACCTGGACTGCTTGATGTTTTGTTGTATGAACTGTACAAGCAAGATCCACAGAAAAATGACTGCTGAACTTGCCTAAAGATGAGATGGTCCTTCAGGGTTCCTGCTTCATGGAAGAGTCTGCCAGACATTCTATAGGACAAAAATGAAAGTGACTGACTAACTGCCAATATAGGTGGAACAGTCTTTGAAATTTCCTGCTTCATGGAAAAGAGTGCCAGATACAAAGGGCCTGTAGGCTGAAAGATGGGTGCCCCAGTGTTACGGAAGAACTTTGGGTGACTCTCCAGTGTTACAGAAGAACTTTGGGTGACTCTCCAGTGTTACAGAAGAACTTTGGGTGACTCTCCAGTGTTACAGAAGAACTTTGGGTGACTCTCCAGGCAGTGTCTGTCAATTCTAGAGTTTTGGAAGTTGCTTACAATGCACTTCCTCTTTACTTAGGTGATATTATATCCTTCTGTAGTCTTTGATAGAGTTGAAGAATAGATAGTTATAATTATAGTTTTCCTTAGTTATGATAAAAGATAAAGTAGAAATAAATATTTTAACTACAATTCTTGCTTGATACCTGATTTTTATATGAAATTTTACTATGTTAAAGTTGAAGCCTTCCTTTTTATTTACACAGAAAAGGGGACATGACGTGGCAAGTCCTTCTGTATATGTGTTACTTTTATTTGTTAATGAATAAAGAAGCAGCCTGTGCCTATGACAGGGCAGAATAGAGCTAGGCAGTAAAACTAAACTGAATGCTGGAAGAAAGAAGTAGTCATTGAGAAGCCATGTAGCTGCCAAAGGAGACAGATGCTGGAACTTTACACGGTGAGCCATAGTCTTGTGGTGATACATAGATTAATAAAAATGGGTTAATTCAAGATATAAGAGTTAACCAGAAAAAATCTAAGTCATGGGCCAAACAGTGTTTCAATTAATATAGATTCTGTGTAAATATTTTGGGTCTGATCAGCCTGAAATGAATAATCAGCCTCTGAATATATACATATATATATCTCCATCTATCTATCTAATTATCTATCTATCTATGAATATATATATTCATCTATCTATCTATATTTAATTTGTAAAAAGAATTTGAGGGAGAGTAGGAGGGGTGTGGTGTAAGCTACCTCATGTGGCTGGGAGAAATGAAATCAGGCCAGATAGAAGGGGTCATGGCACAACCGAGGCTGTGACAGTTTCATTGAGAGCAATCAGACTTTTTAATCCTATTATCACAAACAAAATATAATGGCAATTGGCAGGATTAATAGCTGCAGTTGCCAGGATACAAGGATGTTGGCAAGCTATATAGGGTATGCAAGATTAATGCCTAAGACCAATTGTCCTGTCAAGTTTTAATATTTCCTTGACTTCAAAGGGAAAATGCAGAAAAACCCAAAGCAGCCTGAATGTTTCACCACCTGAGGGAGTGCATCCATATCTTAGGAACTGGAAAGCACATTGTGCCCAGGAGCCATGGACTCTAATCTGAAAAACCTAGACACATGTCTCCCAAGGCAGGTAGTCCAATCCAGCTGCATGGTTCCCTGCAATATGGGAAAAAATTATAGAGAGGATAGGGGTGGGAAAATGAGGTAACACAGTATAAATATGTAACTTAAAAAAGATAAAAAAACTACAATTGTTTAGCATATAAATTTGAGGACTAACTCAAATTTTATGTTAACTAATTTTCTTGTATATATTTGTATTTATTTGAGTTATTGCCTGATGGAAGTTCTAAAGTTTCCCAATCCAGTATGCACAGTTTGGAGATTTCCGGTGCAGCTTATGTCCCAGCAAATAGTTGTATATCTATCTTAAGTACAATCCTCTGTGGTGATACCCGTCAAGAGTTTTTAACCTGGTCATTGTAGGCTGAACAGCCTTCTGTTGTCATGGAAATTTGTGCATCAAAAAGAGCACTTTTGCTTTGCTGAGGTGATGACAATGATCGCATGAAACCTACCTCTGCATTCACCCACTAGACCTCTGCATGGCTTGCTGAGCTCTACACAGACTGTGGTGAAATTCAGCAATTTGTGTGTATGTGTGTGTGTGTGTGGTGTGTAACTGCCAGGGCAGTGAAGAGTCTGCACAATTGACATAAGAGAGTTCTGTGCAACCGTTTCCACCACCCACAGTCTCAAAGCCTCTTTTTCTTTGTGCACTAAAATTCCAGCAGAAAGTTCATTACAGACAAGGGTACTAGAAACCCTGAATTAATGTTCCTAGGACAGGAGTATGAGTGATAACCAGAAAGGGCACAGGGGACTAATGGGGGTTCAAGCTGTGTGTTTGAAAACCTGCTCTTGCTGCTGTTTATGAGGTGAACTATTGACTGAAAGGAATGTGTCCATGAAAGCCAATTTCTGTTGCAAAATTTCCTCAGCATTTAATCCCTTTTGACACTGACGCACTTGCATTTCTCAGCCTCGTCCCAGTCTCTCATTTGACAGTTAATTACAGTAAGCCTGAACTGTTGAACTGCCTGGCAGACTGGTTCAAGTTTTCCAACAAGATAAATTTAGTCTCGCTTCATCTGAATTAAAATGTGGAAGCTCTCATTAAGAAACTGGACTCTGCCCCCTGCTTTTGAAAATGAAGTGTGCTTTTGAGGCAGTATTTTCTATTTTGGATATCCAATAGCTGCCATAGTGAAAAGAAAGCAGAAGACAAAGAAGTGAAAGCAAAGCCGTGCACTAGCTCCTGGGTGAGACGTTCCAAAGCTCCACTTTTCAGAAAACGCACAAGCGATATTCCAAGCAGAAAACGCACAAGCGATATTTCAAGCAGAAAACGCACAAGCGATGTTCCAAGCAGAAAACGCACAAGCGATGTTCCAAGCAGAAAACGCACAAGCGATATTCCAAGCAGAAAACGAGCTAACGTAGTGAGTGGCCAGATTTATGCATTTGTCATTTATACTGGGAACTATTGATATGACAGGCCCCTGAAGCACAGACAATTCAATAGATGGGGACTGTTGTCCCTTCACAGGTGCTGAGCTCTCTCCGGTTCCCTAATTGCAGACCCTTTACATGAAGAATTCCTTTTGAAGGTAATGAGACTGATGGTCCAGATTAAGCTAATAAAAGACAGCTGGGAAATCTCTTTCAAGGATGTCTTAATTACATGGTTTGTCTTTCAAGGGAAAAAGAACAAACATTTATAATTGAAGACCTGCTGCATGCTGGGTTTGATACTTTGTGCTCCACATGTGAAACCTGAATTCCTTGTCCTTCAGCAACTGTGAATATATAAATGAGGTTGCCTTCTGCACCCGCTGAAATCGAGCAACCTTTCTTACCTCAAGAGCCTGTAAGCACCAAAGCCTGTTTTCAAAGTTTCTTCTCATCTGTTACACTCGGGGGACGTTTGGGGAGCTGATTCCAGTTCCCTGTCATTTCGCTTTCACAATGGTGGGCTTTTGACCCCTTCACAGACCAGTTCCCTGTTCTAGACCATTTCATTCATTTGCTAGTGGATCAATTCGATCCCAGCTTTCCTGAGACAGCCCATTAGGTGGTGCACCCTTTCAGTACCTGCCTTCCCAGGCTTTTGCCAAATTCCAACTCCAGGTTGGCTTCTTGCAGAAGTAAGTGGGGCCTTGGGATTTTCTCACATCACCCACTCCCTCCTTTTTCTGTGTCACACTCTGGCCATGCCTCCCCCTTGCTATTTTGGACTATATTCCTTCTTAAACTAAGAACTAAAATAAATCTGCCCACCCGTAAATCCTTACCAGATATTTAGTTACAAAACAAGAAAAGCAACAAATACAAAATGATGGAGAGAAAGCACAGGTAGCAAATGACTCACAAGCCCAGGGAGAGAATTGCTTTATCTTAAAGGTCTTACTACAAATGCAGTCTCCTTCTGCCCTGTGATAGAAGTTCTAAACACTACATTTTCTCTGCCAGGCTTATAAAACAATAAAACACCGGAGCTTCTAGGAAGGGACTTGGGAGATGCTGAGGTTCTAGGCCTTTGCTTGGCATTAACTGTTGGAGTTTGCAGGTCACCAAACAGGTGCTGGAAAAAGGGACTATTGAAAGTCAAAAGCCAGTCTCTGGAAGAGTCTTCTTCTATTATTGCCTTAGCTGGTCCAGTCTTTCTCTTGGACGATCTCCCACTTTGTGTAACCATGCGCACTGTAACGCTTAGGCTCAAACCTTGGCCTTCTGCTAGGAAGAGAGACAACTAAAGTAGATTAGGATTTTTTTAGATGGACATTCATGAAACTCCAATGGCTTAGCTCACAGCAAGCCTATTAATTATATTAATAACGCTAATATTAAAATCCCTTGAGTCTCATTCTTTTGCCTGGTAAGAAATGGCTCTCACCCAAAGTTGCCACCACCTTGGCTGCTTAATTTCCCCCATATCTTTCTAATTATTTCCTTTATTTTTGAGATTTTAATATGATTACCTAATTTTCTTCTCCCTTTCCTTCCTACAAACCCTTCCACATACCCTTCTTGCTTCTTTTTCAAATTTATGGTCTCTTTTTCATTAACTTTTGTTACATGCACCTATGAACACACATATGTAATTCTAGATATAACACCTCAGCCTGTGTGTTTTCAGGGCTGACCGGTTTTTTAGTGTCTCTTAATCCTATGTTTTAACCTTGCTCTTCTCCCTACACACAGAGATCCTTTGCTATGCCCTAAAAATCCTCACACATAGCTTGTGTTCTTCCCTTTCCGTGATAAACCAATAAAGACGCAGGGAAGATGGATCACACCCATGATTTCTCAATCCAGGCAGAGTGCTTTAAAGAGCAAGGATATGGTCCTTCACATACCATGTTTCACTTCTACACAGCAAAGAGAGTTTTCACCTGATGGCTGCTCATAGACCTCAAGATCTCAAGTGCCCACATCCTTGTTTCTAAATTACCCTCCTGAATGTATTCAGTACACCCAAACAAATAATAGCATGGAAGATTTAAATAAAATTTTCAGTATCAAAATTCTTCATATTTTCTCTAATCCTAATAATTTTACTAAAAATATATAACATGGTAGGCCGTGCCAATAAAGTTGTTTAACTTTTCACGTGTGCTCATGTCATGTGCATCTGTGCGGTATATACTGTTTGCAAGTATGGCTTATGTGGACATGTGTGGACATTCCTACAGACGCCTGGAGTCGAGGCCAGGAACTATCCTTGGTTGTTCTTTTACATCATTCATTGATGCAGAATCTCTCAGTCACTCCCAGAACTGAGTAATATGACCAATCTTGTCAGCCAGCTCCTCGGTTTCTGTTGTCCAGGGATAGTGACAGACCAGCTGCCATGCCAACTGATATGGGGTTCCCTCTGTATGCTATGATTACCAGTAATGAATAAAGAAAACTGGATTGGCCTGAGAGGGTAGAACAGAGTGAGGTGGGGAAAACTAAACTGAATGCTGGGAGGAAGAAGGTGGAGTTAGAGAGAAGTCATGGAGCTGCAGCCGGAGACAGATACACTGGAACCTTGCTGGTAGGCCACTAGCCTCGTGGTAAAAATATAAGATAATGAGTGGGTTAAATTAATATGTAAGAGTTAGCCAATAAGAAACTAGAGCTAATGGGCCAAGCAGTGATTTAAATAATGCGGTTTCTGTGTAATTATTTCGGGAGTCTGGGCAGCGGGAAAATGAACAAGCAGCCTTCCTACAACAGCCCATCCAGCATGGAAGGAGGTTTCTGAACTCCATTCTTCATGCTTGTGTAGCAAATGATTTAACCTCTGAGACATCTCCCTGGCACCAGTGAAGTCATCCTGCTGCTAAAGTGCATTTAATGCCATCAGCATAATGCCTAAACTTTTATTTCTAAAGAATTAATATTTTAGTTTAGCTCATGCTATTCCAAAAATTTCCTTTCAGCATTAAAGGAAAAAACAAAATGCCCAAACCAAAAGTAATCAGGGATCAATGGCATCAAGTTAATTCAAAGAAACCAGCAAAAGGATAAAGCAATTCCAGACTCCAAAGTAAGAAAAAAATATAGCCATGGCTTATTTAGTCTAGTTTTCCATTTCTGCCTTCCAAAAATTTTATTATTAGCTTAATGCAAGGAAGTTGACCTCCTTAAAATCACATAACGCTTTTATGCTCATGTCAGGGTAGAAGTAAAACTTGGTGACTGGAAATGTAGGGAGGTAAGGGCAGGAACAAAAACTCTATTTAAAGACCCATGCAGTGCGTATTGGTGACCCATCAGCATTTTCATTCTGGGCTGGAGAGGCAGCTCAGTCACTGAAGTGCCTGCTGAGCAAGCATGAGGATCTGAGTCAGGAGCCCTGATGCCCACACAGAAAAGATGGAGGTAACCCCTGAACTGGAGGCAACCCCTGGAGCTGTAACAGGCGTCTTCGTTTGACTACCAGTCTTGCTAAATTGGTGAGCTCCAGGTTCTGGGAGAGATCTCCTCTCAAAATTTAAGGTGGAAAGAAACTGAGAAAGACACCAGATGCCAACCTCTGGCCTTTGCATAAGCACAAATCTTGTGCATATAGACAAATGCATATATACATATACTATACATAGATATAATAAATAAAATTTGTGTTCCCTCATTTATATTTTGTTTAGTACCATACCTACAAACTACTACTTCCTTAACATACGTGGATACCACCCCCACCCTGTGCTCCTTCCCTGTTTCCTCCAAATGAACAGAATAGGCAATCATGAAGATGGATCAGTCCTTCAATTGTAGAGAAATGCTTATTTCTTTTATTTCTTGATTATTTCATTGGATTTTGTAGAAATAACTGAATTTTTTATTGTCAATGAATTGTATCTTTAAATATTTTGGTTTTGGAGGTTTCTCCCAACCTGCTGATTTTTGAAAAGAACTATGAAACTTTGAAAAGTCATTGACAGATGCTTATCCTTTAGGTTAAGACTTATATGTCAATGATAACAATAATCACTCTTAATGACTGAAGTCATCGTTCTTTGTAAAACCAGTGACTGTCTCTTTAGTGGACTTAACTGTTTATAATAAATTTGACTCCATTTTAGTGAGCCCCATGGCAATTCATCTTAGATAAAAATGACTTAAAATAATTACAAAGAAGCAATAATCAATTGAGTAGTAAAAACATGGATAAGGTATTTTATCCCCAAAATACCTTTAAGAAAAATGACATTTAAAAAATAAATATTTTAAAATAAATGGTTGTCTTTTAATAAAGAAGTGTGTTTCTAGAAGGATTGGTTGATAAACATCAATGATAGAAATCCAATCAATTTGGTTCTGGATGAATTTCTTATTTACAAGATGGAAGATACTGGGCGAGTATCTTTGAGAAATAAAAATCAAGTAGGTCTGAGTAGTGTTCTCAGCTATGCAGGATTTCCATTCCTTTAGGTTTTCAAAAGCAATGTCTGGCCTGTGCGAGCCTGTGTAGCAGTGAATTTCTAGCTCGGAGTATAGACGGAGACATGTCACTGGAGGAGTGTGGACAGAATCCTGGTCTCTTCCACATTGAAAACAAAAGCAGTGAGTTTATAGAAAATTCACACGGAACAACTTGGTAATGCCCAAGACAATTTCATATTTAGTCGTACATATAGGTAAAATAACTATATTCACTTGAGCCATTGATGTTATAACAGGCAAGATCAACTCAAAATACAAATACAGCATCAGAACTAAAAGAGACTAGTAATTAATCCAAGCACAGATACATACAGTTTTGTTTTCTGTTTTTGCTTTTATGGTTCTTACTGACTGGAAATGAATAACTTTTTAGTTATACTATAATGCAGTACTGTATTTAAGGAGTCATTTCAAAATAACAATTCCAGATGATGAAGTAAGATAATAGGTACTGATAGAGCGTTCCTTGCTCAATTTTGGATAAAAGAGATTGCTTAATCCCTTGTTTTCTATTCAAATTCTCTGTTTATTTTTGTGCTCAAATATATATAGTAAATTCATGGTACTATCTTCATTCAGCAAGTAAAAGCCCATTTCTTCATTCTTTAATAATGTAATTACAAATTGACTTCATTCTCCCACCAACTCTTATTGTTATTTCCCCTTTTAAACATAAGCACCTATTATAGTATCTTTTTATTTACATAAGCTTTTGAAAAGGGGATGTTATTTCTGCGTGCATGTAGTTTCAATGTACATAATTGCTTTTGGATTGCATAGCAAATCCTTTGCTTCTTACATGTTTTCCAAGTTTCATCTGTATCACTGAGTACAAACCTAGTGTGTTGTTCCCACTCACTCCATAACACCCCATACGCATCTTTGATCCACTTTTGTTTATCCTTTTTATCCTTTGTTCTAGAAACAGACTCTCCCAACCTTGTCTCTAACTCTACAGTGTTCTTCAAATAATGTTGCAAAAACTATGTTTACACATCTTCCCTCTGTGAGAGAAATCCCCGTGTGCTATATCCTGGGAGCAGCGTCACTGGGTCACACTGCAGATAACAGATGGACTTCACAAGAGCTGCCACCTCACACAGTCCCACTGACAGTGCTTGTGGGTCCTGCATGTTGACAGCCGTTAGCACAGCTTCCCCGGTTTTGTGAATCCATCACTTGTAAAGTGATGCCTTCAGGCTGTAGTTTGCATGGGTCCTGTTTCAAGCAGCTTTGAGCATTTCTTCACAGATGCCATCTTGGCAAATGTGGGGTCACATGGTATTTTCTAAATATTCTTCCTTTATTTATAACGTTCAGCAATATTCACATGTCTTTTCTATATTTATCATTTAATATTTCTACCCATAATAAATTTTTGTTAAAAATTGTTAACTTGACACAACCAATTTTATTATGCATATGCCTTTAAATTTTTAATTTTGAAATTTTAAGTTTTTCACAAATATAAATATATGTCCATGTACATATGAATCTTATTTTAAAACTTTAAGAGCTTTATTGCATATTTAGTTTTTATTCCATTTTTCTTTCTATAAAATAAAAATCCACTTTTTATTTATCTAAAATAGGTTAACTTTACAGATACATCCTTTTAAAGAGCTCACACATCCCCAAGGATTTGCACAGCGCCTTTGTCAGTTGTCCCTGGCCCATACACATAAATGACTGCTACACTCTGGGCTCTGTGCTCTCGGTCTCCCTGCACAGTGAATCTGTTGCGTTAATATTGTAGTAGTAGAAGATTCCCCTTTCCAAAACTCTTCTTTCTCAGGCCTGAATTAATTTTTCATGAACATTGTAATTGTGCACGAGGTTCACAAATTCCTAGAAAATTTCAACTGTGTCTCAGAATAAAATGTGTATTGATTTCCTTGCTGTCCAAATAACTTACTACAACTTAAAACAAAAACAAACAAAAAATAACATTCATTTTTGAAGGTGAAAATTTTATGTCTCACCAAAAGCAAGGTGTCCGCTGGGTTGCAGTGATTTTTGAAGACTTTGGGGGGGGGGTGTCCTCTGCCCTTCCGTTTAAGCACCTAGAAGATTATTAATTCTTTCCCTGCTGCATCCTCATCTACCCCTAGAGCTGCCAACACTGTCACCTATCCCTATCCCTCTGATCTGAGCCATGGAAAGTTGTCTGCTTTGTAGATACTTTTTTTTTTCTTTTTGGGATTTTCGAGACAGGGTTTCTCTGTAGCTTTCTTGTCCTGGAACTCGCTCTGTAGACCAGGCTGGCCTCAAACTCACAGAGATCCACCTGCCTCTGCCTCCTGAGTGCTGGGATTAAAGGCGTGTTCCACCACTGCCCAGCTAGACATATAAAATTGTCAAATTTGGTAATTAAGAAAGATTTCTCCTTCTGAAAGTTGATAATTACATAAGTTATTGTTTTAATCATTTGCATAAGATGCTTGCCGAAAGCAAATTAAGACAGGAAATTATTTGATGTCATGGTTTTGGAAGTTTCAGCCTGTCATGGTTAGTAGGCATGTTCATAGCAGCAGGAATTCCTCGTGTTGTGAGACCTGCTTTTAGTGAACTATTTCCATCAGACAGCACCCACCTGCTAAAGATTTCTTGGCCTGGAGACCAAGCTTTCAGAACCATAGTCTATGGGGGACATCTAGATTTAAGGCATAAATAATCCTTACCACATTTTAAAAGTCTCTGCTGTTTTGGGTGAAGGAAGACACTCATGAATTTTAAGGATTAGGTTTAGACTGCATTAGAAGTCCACTTTTTCTACCAAACACAAAGTTTATTGGACTTTAGAAGGAAATTGGGGAATATTAAGGAGGCCAACTTGTCTTTTTATCATTTGTTGTCTCCTATATGAGAGTTAATAATTTTTGCACATGAATACTGTATTTTATACTATTTGGTGATTCTCAGAGTCTCTCTAATTTATGCTACTACTTTAAATTGTACCTTATATTTAATTGTATTCTGTTATAATTTACAGTATATAGATATGATTATTTTTCTTTGATTTGGTATCGGATAGGGTTGTTGAAATTTTCTATCAACACTGTTTTATGTTCCAACACGGAAGGAAGAAATTTTACAAGGTTGCAAGGTTGCACCCCTAGATGAAGATCTATGGGCAGTCAATGGCAGGAAAAATTAGTTTTCTCCAGGACAAGCTTTCTGAAAGATTATTCAACTTGAATAGGCCAAGTCTAAACACATGCATGCACACACACACACACACACACACACACACACACACACACACACACATAATAATAAAGAAAAAGAAGTTTTGAATTTGAGAGTGGGCGCACAGGGCAAGTTGGTAGGGATAGAAAGAAGGGGGAAATAATTACTCAGTATGAAATCCTCAAACAAAATTTTTAATAAAAGAATTTCTATCAATTTAACTGTTTATATCTCAAAATTTTCTGTATTCCTCATTTCTTTAAGTCAGGTCCAATCAACTACAGCCCTGGTGTCAAATCTAGTCTGAAACATTCTATTATAAACAAAGTTTTGTTGGCACACAGACGCACACATTTGTTGACTTATTATTTAAGGTGACATTATCCTTTAGGGGTGGAGCTCAGCAGCTGTGCTACAGATTGCTCACAGAGCTTAGAATATTTATTGTTTGGCCTTCATAGACCGAGTTCTCAAGGTGTGTTCTCAGCTTCTTGCTTCTCCTTCTCATGGCTACTGACTGGACACTGGTTGTATTTTAGAATCTAAACCCTAGAAGGTTTACCCTTGTCTATTCTACAGTATATTCTGAATCATGCAAGGCATGCGTAATAAGGTTTAATATATCTTCTAAAAAGTTCAATTGCCTTTAGGCTATAAAATGTAGCTTCCAATGTTAGACTAGATGTTAGGATGCTGGGAGAGGCCAAGGAGACAGCTGACAGAGGTGACTTTGTGATACTTAGTTATGAGGAAAGTTCATAGGTGAGATCCCACTAAAATGGAAAATTAATCACCCAGTGATAATAATAGCTTTGCTGCTTTGTGCAAGAAAGCTTTGCCTTTAATTCAAAGCAGTTAACGCTTATTTCAGATCTGTCTTGCTTGGGAAGAATGATAATAATTCTTAAAAAAATTGTTGGGAGAGACATAGCTGAAAGCACACCATTTGTGCCTCGATGCTTTCCAATGTGGAGTGCATCAAACTGCTTCCTATGCCTTGGAAATTGTAAAGGTTTTTTAACTAAACAACTCAGTTTTATTTAGAGAGAGTGTAGAAAAGAGACTATGGGGCAAACAGAAACAATTATTCAACTTTCTGTTTGGAGCTTGGAGGAAGCCAAGGTACAAACATTTTTGATTGTTCCACATTTGAGTATGTCCTACAGCAACTGTGTTTCCCATCCTGCCCAAGTCCAGGTCATGAATATCAAGATTTGTATACCTGAGGTACAATGATAAGGAAGCAGGTTTCATGTCTGCCCTGATCGCAGGGAAATCCCACTAGGGATGTCTCTAATGAAGATGATCATTACGTTGGCAAGATGCTGAAGTGACTGTTTGGAACAGACAGGCCTAGACAGAGCAGATATTTTTCTTCTTTTGTGGTCATCAGAACTATCAAAAAACCACCAGTTACAGGAAGAAACAGAAATGTTGGGCCAAAATTATCTCAGGGCCTGTACCTCAAGGCCTGTGCAGAGAAAAGCCTGGCTCGAGTTTGAGGTATAGTCTCAAAGCTACCGAGGGAGGATGAGACAGGAAAATCTAGGTGGATGCCCCTCCAGCCATAGGGAGGGCTTGGCTGTCTTTCATTGGCTGGAGGTACCCCCACATCACACTATGTCACGTAACCTATATGAGCTGACGCTCACAGTAATAAACTAGTTCCTGCTTTGACTTTACTCTCTATTGTGTCTGATTGTCCTGCATAGTGGGGCTGCGGATCTGATTGTCCTGTGGAATGGGCGGATAGTGCACTCAGCTTCCCCTGGGGAATAAGGCTAAGGAGGCCTGGCACAGAAAGACATCAAATACAGTACGAATGACACTTTTGGTGAGTTTGTTAATGGTCTCTAATAGTCTTGCCTTTATATTTTGCCATGGAATTCTCTGTAAACACTAGTGAGTTCTGGAGACAGTTCAACCTATGGTCTGTGGGATGTAAAATTCATGTCAGCACTGGCATGACTCATACGATGGCACCAACTATGTTTCTCCAGAATATAGGATACCAACTGTGGTGGCTTGAAAGAAAATGGTCCCCAAAGGGAGTGTCACTATTAGGCCTTCCTAGAGTAGGTATGGTCCTCTATGCCACTATGGAGGCAGGCTTTGAGGTCTTGTATATGCTTAAGCTATGCTCAGTGCCTAAGACTGCTTCTTGTTGCCTGTTAGGCCAAGATGCAGGACACTCAGATACCTCTCTACACCACCATGTCCCACCATGATGGTAAGGACTGAACCTCTGATCTGTAAGCCACCACAATGAAATATTTTCCTTTATAAGAGTTGCTGTGGTCATGGTGTCTCTTCACAGCAATAGAGACCCTAACTATAATACTAACCATCTAAAGAAGAAAATGAAATACACTGCAATAAAGGCTCATCTGAGCAGAACATAAAACATGCTTGTTTGCATCAACTTAGCATTCTAAGTCTTCCATACCCGTTGAAGGCATTAATTATTCCTAAATGTGGCTGCACTGCAGAATTACCAAGGGCTACTTTAAAAATTACATCTTTTGAACTCAAATTCTAAACTTACTGAATGAAAGGCCCAGACGGTGTGATCCTAGTATTATTTTAAAAAGCTTCTCAGTAGGGTCTATGTGTGCAATCTCTAACACATCTCTTCAATATTGTTATTGTATTGCCCATCACTGCTCCTCGCATAATGATGTCTTTGGGAGGGAAAAAAGTTACTCATACTTACCTGCCTCTTCTATCCTGATATGAGAACATCTTCCCTATTGTGGTGGTTTGACTAGGTACGGCCCCATAGACTCATGTGTTTGAATGCTTGGCATACAGGGAGCGACACTATTAGGAGGTGTGGCCTTGTTGGAGGAGGTGTGGCCTTGTTGGAGGAGGTGAGTCACTGTGCGGGTGGAATTTGAAGTCTCATATGCGTAAGCTATACCCAGTGTGGCACACAGTTCATTTCCTGCTGACTGCACCTCAGCTACCTCTCCAGCACCGTGTCTGCCTGCACACTGCCCGGCTTCCTGCCACGGTGATAATGACTGAACCTCTGAACTGGAAGACGGGTCCAATTCAGCGTTTTTCATTACAGTTGCTGTGGACATGGTGTCCTTCACAACAATAAAAACCCCGAGACACCTATTGATCTTTCCTCTGTTTCCTAAAGTATGAGGGATATAGAACAACAAAACAGCTAGAAGGAGCAGCCTCAATAAGACTGCTGTTACCTCTGACATCATATAAGTTCAACACATCCCCAAATATCCAGAGTGAGATAACCTACTGGGAGGGCTTGGAGAACTTTCTCACAGACACTACTCTCATGATTATAGGTTATTGCACAGAACGCAATGGCTGCCAGCATGGGAAAAGGTTATGTACAGAAAACAGGAGAGGTCTGGGCGCCAACACTTTAGTTATCCCCTATATGTGGTGTCAAGGCTTGCATTCCTTTTTCATGGCCCCAGTGTGTGATAATAAACACAGAATAATGCTGATCAGGTAAGCCCTTGCTGTGCAGAAATTTGTCTTAGTCAATCACTCAGAAGCTACATGACTCAACTTTGACTCCAGCTCTTATTAATATCTTTGCAAGCAAAAATTTTCATGGCCTGGCTTTAAGTCTCCAGTGGCTGAAGTTTCCAGGCAAACAAAGCCCTTCTCATCAGGCAAGAGAACAAGATCAGTTCCCAACATCAGAGCACAAAGGGTAGATCTCTCATCAGAGAGGGTTAATTCTTTATGACAAAAAAGCACCAGGTTGCTTCTTTTCATGAAACCTGAGCCCCTCCTCTGCCTCACCATTTGCAGACAGATCTGATTTCTTTGAAACAGGCCTATTTTCTCAGTTATTGTTGACAGTAGTTAGGAAACAATGGGCAGAGGCTAGAAAGAAGAGAATGGATATTAACAAAGACTCCACGTCCAGGACGCTTGCAGCGGGCATATGTGATTTAACCTTAACAGTCATTTTTAAAAGAAAGTAAAATTTCCTTTATGTGTGGGATAAAAGAATAAAACCTCACAGTGACCACAAAGACAGAAAAGAGTTTGAATTTGAAGTTGGGCTTTGCCAGCTCCAAAGCCCACGTTCTTTTCTCTGCATCAGACGGGAATCCGGGTTGTTGTTGTTTCCTTCACTCTGAGTGGCTATGTCAGGGCAAACGCACTTACTGCTTTCCAGTGGGATGAGGAAGCATAGGGTTTTGGGTCAGCAAGAAGGTCAATGAAAGCCAGTAGTTTGGTGTGTTTAGTGCCTACCCTTGCTGCAGTGAACCCCACTTTCTCGTCTGATCCCTAGTGTTCTTTAGATGAGAACCTGAGAAACCATTTACAAAAGCTGTGTCCGCTCAGGGATTCATGTCCTGTTTAATGGAGAGAAGTTAGAGAAATAGCAATTGCTAAAATTTACTAAATGTCAATGCATTGTTAACCTCTATCACAATGCATCAGAAACTAGCCCTGTTTCTTTTCAATTTTACATACAAGCAAACTTTTCCTTAGTGGGCTGGTGAAGCTGGAGTTCAGGTGAGCCCGCCTGCCTCCCACACCTGTCTGATGCCCCACACGGCTTTGTCACCCAACCTCGATATCTCATCAAGAAAAGGTTAATAAGCTCACCAGAAGGAACCTCCCTACTTTTTTGTCATTTAAATAGAAATATGCCAGTATGTTCCTAGAAATGTGTGTAATTGGCATCGTTTAAAATTGAACTTCATTGCTTTGTAAATTTTCAAAGACAATGAAGCCATCTCTACTGTGTTACACATTTATTCAGATGTTGATCTGTTCTTGAGAGGGAGAGAGAGAGAGAGAATGCAAACATGTGAGTGTTGGAGTTAGACACACGGGAAGAAAGAATGAAGGTAAGATTCCTCTTTTTCATGGAATGATGTCATTTTAAATTATAAAAATGATATTTACCTTTTAATGAAGTGACACTTCAGCACCTCTTTTTGTATTGCCCTTAAGTTTAGAATTTTATACCTCCTTATAACACAGTTTGAAATATGTAGAAAAATTATTTAGACCACTCTTACCAAGTCTGAGCACTCAGAGCTCAAAAAGGGTTCAATGCTGTTAATCTGTGAATTGGCCAGTTCACATCAATGTCCTCCCATTGCCGCAAGAGGAAGTAAAAGCAGCCAAACGTTGTATTTGGTAGATTCTAGACTTGTAATTAAGTGACAAAAAGAGAAAGCAAGAGACAAGGTAATAGGTAGAAGTGTGACTCAGCAGGAGATGTACTTTGTACTTTAGGAAGGTCCTGTCACTTTTATTTTGGGAGGAGAAATGATTTTAATTCATATAAGGTCCTTAACATTTGTTTACAAATCATCATTACAGATCATCATTATTTTAGAGAATAGTCATGAGATTGATGGTAAAATATGTTTTATCAAAAAGCAAAGTTTAAAGAGTAGTTCTTTCAAGTAAGTAGTCAAAGCAGTTTTGGTTTTGGAGACATGATTGCTTTCATATTAATTTTAAAAGAATATGCTCCCGGTGATTTGATTGTGAGATATGATTCCCGAACCCATCATCTTTCTCACTCCAGTCTTGGAGAGCAAATACTTCCAGATTATGTCAAATTTTATAAGTGACAATTTGCTAGTATTATATTTTATCATATTGCAATAAAAAATCAGGTTGTGATAGCTTACCCAGGATGCTTGGGATTTCAGATTTATTCAATTTTTTAAATGTTTGTAATACACATGAAAGTTCTTGGGATACTACTAAAACCTAAATGTAGATTTCATTTGTTTTAATATGTACTTTATATGAATTTCTTGAAGATATGGCACAATGTTTTGGTGTGCTGACATTTTGACTCTGACCCATCATAATAGATTATTAGATGTGCATTTCCTACTGCTGTGGGTGGTTAAAAATCTTCCTGCTTTGTGTCACTGCAGGCTTTCAGCTTAGAGACATTTATCTCATATAATGCTTTCCTCTGTTTAGTAAACTAGTAAATTCACATAAGTTTACTTAGCACTGTAAGGACTGTGAGTAGACTCACATCTTTATAATATATTTATAATAAATGCTGCTTTTGGAAGCCCAATGTGAGAAAATGATACTTTCTGTTTGCATTGAGCAGTGTATAGATAATTCTGTGCTTCAGTGTAAAACTAAGCATGCTTTGTATATAGACGTATAAGATGTCTGATTCTAATTCTCTGGAGACTGTGACTCTCATTGCCTTTGATCTAGGTCACAGCAGGATAAATTGCAGATAAATGATGGCAAGCACAATAATTCTTGTCTACAGATTTATTACAAAGTCTGTCCGGTGATTCCAAGATATTTTTCTTTGTTAAAAGCTAGGATCATCTCTATTTGTAGATCCATTTTCACATTCCTCTCTGCTGTGGATTTATGCTGCAGTTGATTTTATGAGTGGTTATAAGAACCTTATCATTTCCTTCATTAATTGGATGAAAACAATATTTAGCACATATTCATTTTTAGCAATCCAAGAGTCACAATTTTATCTTATTTTTGAAAACTCTCCATTAGTGCTATAGAGATTAGCATTGGTATGGATCTTGGTTTATTGATACAAATTTAAGATCAATTTTGCTCTATGTATATGTCTGCTCTTGATTAAGGTATTATGTTTGTGCAGCTCATGTAGAAATGTAATGTTAATTAAGACATATAGGTTAATAGATTATCATCTATAATAATCAAGCTTTTAGTCATCTTAGTTAGGTTTTGTGGATATATAGAGATATATTTCAGTTAGATAGGTATTCTTCAAACCTTTCAAAGACCACAGAATATGGCATTTAAAATGTTTTAAGAACTTAGGACTTTTCATGACAGTGAGACACATTGGTGCTCAAGAGGAAGATGGACACTGAAGAGGCTCCTTATGGAGTTTGTTAGCCATTTGGGCAAGAAACTGCTCTTGCCTGGACTGCATGATGGTATGCTGTGTGAACTGGACATGTAGGGCCCACAGAAAAATGACTGCTGAACTTGCCTAAAGGTGAGATGGTCCTCAGGGTTCCTCCTTCATGAAGAAGTCTGCAACCATTCTGCAGGACACAGAAGAAAGTGAAGGACAAACTGCCAATATATGTGGAACTGTCTTTGAAATTTCCTTCTTCATGGAAAAGTCTGATGGATACTATGGGCCTGTGGGCTGAAGATGGATGCCCCAATGGTACAGAAGTCAGCAAGTTGTCTCTGTCATTTCTAGAGTTTTAGAAGTTGCTTAGAATGGACTTCCTGTCTACTTAGGTAATATTATATCCTACTGGAGTCTTTGATAGAGTTGAAGAATTTATAGTTATAGTTTTCCTTAGTTATGGTAAAAGATAAAGTAGATATAAATATTATAACTGTAATTCTTGCTCGATACCTCTTTTTTATATGTAATTTTACTATGTTAAAGTTAAAACCTTCCTTTTCATTTAAACAGAAAAGGGGAAAAGGTGTGGGAAGTTCTTCTGTCTATGTGTTGCTTTTATTGGTTAATGAATAAAGAAACTGTCTTAGCCTGACAGGGTAGAACAGAGCTAATTGCAGAAAACTAAACTGAATGCCATGAAAAGGAAGGTGGAATCAAGGGAGAAGCCATGGAGCCACCGCCAGAGACAAATATGCTGAAACCTTGCCTGTAGGCCACAAGCCTAGAGATAAAATATAAAATAATGGAGATGGGTTAATTCTAGATGTAAGAGCTAGCTAGCAATATGCTTAAGTAATTGGACAAGCAGTGATTTAATTAATACAGTTTCTGTGTAGTTATTTAGGGAGTTTTGGCAACCGGGAAATGAACAAACGGCCTCCTTACAACACATTAGCTGGCAATTCTTGAGTATTGTCTCTGTGATACAGAATGGTGTCTTTCTTTCCTGGTTGTACGTAGAATTATGCTTATTGTTGCTTCTGTTTTAAGACACCCTGGCACTGCTGTGATTTAATCTATTTTTTGATTTACCTGTGCACAGGCAGATGTTAGGTTCCCTTGTTTTACTTTACGTTTTCTTCAAGGTCATTATCATTTAGCATGTGTCACATTCTCACTGGTGTTATTTTTCTGTTTATTTATTGTTTTTGATTTTTTATGCCAATGTGCCGAAGGGAAGGCTTATTTTCTGATTGCACCTTAGCATACGGTGCATCACAATGCAAATATATCTGGTTTGGAGCAGTGAATATATATTTGCTAAGCAAGCAGGTAAGTAGATGATCCCTAATTTATAGTACATAGCCAATTATATCCAGACAAAACTCAAGGAAATTTTAAAAGCTTTAATCAGTTGGTTCAAATGAATACTTACTGAGGTTGAGAATATACATACTTCTTGCAATAGAGGTTTTACGTTATATAAATTATTATAGAAATTAATTTGACAAAATGTGTTCAAAGATGATTACAGAATTACTCATAAAGCAGAAAATATAAAATGATTTTAAATTCATAGATTGATTGATTTAGTTATGTTTTATAATTTACATTTCATGAAATTAAATGTGATTTCCTTTCTATATTAAACATATATATATATATACACATGTAGGAGGGGTGGTCTGTGTGATGGCTCAGAGGTTAAGAGCCTGCACTGCTCCTTCAGAAGAACTCAGTTTAGTTCACAACCTCCAAGTCAGGTGACTTACAGACACCTATAATTCTAGTTCCAGGGATATGACATTTCTGGTTGCTGTAGGTACTGTTCTCATGTGCACATATTCCCATACAGACACACATTTGTACAGGTAACCAAAATAAATATTAAAAAGCAATGTGGAACAAAATAATATTATATGATTACAAGTAAGTTTTCATATGTATAAAATATGTCTATAAAAGTACATCTGTGCATAGTGACACAGGCTTTATCTCAACTCACAGGAGGTAGAAGTGGGAAATTGTGAGCTCAAAGGTAACCTGAACTCTTTGGCAAGGTCATGTGTCAGTAAAAGAACAAGAGCGAAGCCCGGATTGATATTAACTATGTCGATTTATAATTAGTGGGAATAAGATGACATTCTGTTTCCTTAACTCATTTTAATTACTTCTTTTTCCTACTATAATCATGAATTTTTAACCTAAAAAGTCTATTTTTATTTTTAAAAAGTAAAGGATCATTTTTATTTTAATTCCTTCATTGTACAGATAAAGAAACTGGTCTCAAGATAAAAGATAAATGTTTATGTCTGTTAAAGCATTGACCATAGTGCCAAAAAAAAAGTAAAATTACAGCAGGCTTGGCTTACTGAAAAGTTGGGAGGTATTTTACATTTCCTGTTCAAAATAGTTTTCTTTGGGGGGGGGGCTCAAATTTAGCTGTGAAAGTGCCTTTGGGTGAGACACTTGCATGAGAGGTGTGTGTGCTCCACAAACAGAGTGCCTCTACCACAGACTACTGATGCAGCAGAAGGAAACTACATGTTCTCTGAGATAGATTCCAGGGATGCTTCCTGCTCATGTCAATTTAAATCAAATTCTTCCTAAGGCAGAGACGGAACTGTGTCAGAACTTTGCAGATGCGGAGAAGGTCTTTAAAACACCAGTTCATGGTTGAGCCCTAAGACATCAATGAATACAACTTCAGGGTGGAAGAAGAGGTTATCATTTTGAATAAGCAAAGAGAAAGTTACTAAATGAAGAGAAAAATTATTAAGAGAAAGTTATGTAAAGAATACAGCATCGAAGATTGCCCTTTCCTCTGTGGGGCCTTGGAAGCCCAGCACTCTCTCTTCCTGTGCTGAGATCGGAGGTGCAGACCGGTAAGGTTGTGCGCACTTGGCGGTAAGGTCTCCGAGGGCCTCTTTGTTCCACACAACCCTGCACACACTCACTCCCCCCGCAAGTTTTCCCTTTCCTCTGTGGGGCTTTGGAACACCAGGGCTCTGTCTTCGTGTGCTGAAATCGGACGTACCAGGACTGTCTCTTCCTGTGCTGAGATCGGAGGTGCAGACAGGTAAGGTTGTGCGTGCCTGGCAGTAAGGTCCCTGCAGGCCTCTTTGTTCCACACGACCCTGCACACCCCGCCCCCGCCCCCCGCAAGTTTGCCCTTTCCTCTGTGGGTACTTGGAACACCAGGACTCTCTCTTCCTGTGCTGAGATAGGAGGTCGAGACAGATCGGAAGTCCAGATGGGACTTCCTCTTCCTGCACTGAGATCAGCTATCCAGAGGGGTGAGTGTGTACAAGCCGTCCTGGGAGGTCCCCACCCGCTGAGACTCCCCTGACTGCAATCAAAGGAAGAGATGTGCAGGCGCCAATCCTAGAATCCCTCCAAAAACCTGAAAAGAAACATAATAACACCAGAAACCAATGAGTACTCAACAGGAAAACCTAAGCAACCTAACCCAGAAGTAGAAGAAATCGACTTTAAACGTAACTTTATGAAAGTGATAGAGATATTTAAAGAAGAGGTGAAAAACTCCTTTGAAGAAAGGGATGAGAAAACTAACAAAAAGAAGAAATGAATAAATTCCTTAAAGATACTCTAGAAAACCAAGAAAAAGCAATCAAACAGGTAATGGAAAAGTTCAAGACTTAAAAACTGAAATGGAGGCAATAAAGAAAACACAAACCAAGGGAAGGCTGGAGATGGAAAATCTGGGTAAACGAACAGGAATGGCAGAGATAAGTATAACCAACAGACTACAAGAGATAGAAGAAAGAAACTCAGACGCTGAAGATACTATAGAGAAAATAAACTCATTGATCAAAGAAAACAACAAATCCAACATTCTTAAGACAAAACACCCAGGAAAACTGGGACACCATAAAAAGACCAGACCTAAGAATAATAGGGGTAGAAGAAGGAGAAGAAGCAAAGCTCAAAGGCCCAGAAAATATATTCAACAAAATTATAGAAGAAAACTTTCCCAACCTAAAGATGGATATGCCTATGAAGGTACAAGAAGCATACAGAACACCAAATAGACTGGATCAAAAAAGACATCCCCTCGCCATATAATAATCAAAACACAAAACATACAGAATAAAGGAAGAATATTAAGAGCTGCAAAGGAAAAAGGTCAAGTAACATATAAAGGTAAACCCATCAGAATTACACCTGACTTCTCTACAGAAAACATGAAAGCCAGAAGGTCTTGGATAGATGTGCTGCAGACACTAAGAGACCATGGATGCAAGCCCAAACTACTATACCCAGCAAAGCTTTCATTCACCATCGATGGAGAAAACAAGGTATTTTAGGATAAAAACAAATTTAAGCAATGCATAGCCACAAACCCAGCCTTACAGAAAGTACTAGAAGGAAAACCACATCTAAAGGAAGCAAACAACACCATAATAACACAGACATCTAACAGCCCTCCACTGGTACAACTCAAAGAAGGGAAACACACAAACTCTACAACCCTAAAAACATAACCGCAGTTAATAACCTCTGGTCATTAATATCACTTAATATCAATGGACTCAAGTCACCTATAAAAAGACACAGGTTAAGAGAATGGATACGAAAACAGGATACAACATTCTGTTGTTTACAAGAAACACACCTCAACCACAAAGACAGACATTATCTTAGAGTAAAGGGTTGGGAAAAGGTTTTTCAATCAAACGGCCCTAAGAAACAAGCGAGTATGGCTATACTAATATCCAACAAAATCAACTTCAAACTAAAATCAATCAGAAGAGATGGAGATGGACATTTTATACTCTTAAATGGAATAATCCATCAGGAGGAAGTCTCAATCCTGAATATATATGCCCCTAATATAAAAGCATCCACTTATGTAAAGGAAACATTACTAGAACTCAAAGCACACATCAAACCCCACACTCTAATAGTAGATTTCAACACTCCTCTCTCACCAATGGACAGGTCAACCAGACAGAAACTTAACAGAGAAATAAGAGAACTAACAGATATAATAAGTCAAATGGACTTAATAGACATCTATAGAACATTCCACCCAAACAGGAAAGAATATACCTTCTTCTCAGCATCTCATGGAACCTTCTCAAAAATTGATCACATATTCGGTAACAAAGCAAACATCCACAGATACAAACAAATTGGAGTAATCATCTGTGTCTTATCAGATCATCATGGAGTAAAGTTAGAATTTAAAATTGACTCTACCCCCAGAAAGCCTACAAACTCATGGAAACTGAACAGTCAACTACTGAACCACTCCTGGGTCAAAGAAGAAATAAAGAAAGAAATTAAAGTCTTCCTTGAATCCAATGAAAGTAAAGACACAACATACACCAACCTATCGAACACTATGAAAGCAGTGCTAAGAGGAAAGTTCATAGCACTTACTGCACACATAAAGAAAACAGAGAAAGCATACATTAGAGACTTAACAGCACACCCAAAAGCTCTAGAAAAAAAAAGAAGCATACTCACCCAGGAGAAGTAGAAGACTGGAAATAGTCAGACTGAGGGCTGAAATCAACAAAATAGAGACACAGAAAACAATCCAAAAATCAATGAAACAAAGAGCTTGTTCCTTGAGAAAATCAACAAGATTGACAAACCCCTATCCAAACTAATCAAAAGGCAGAGAGAGAACACTCATATTAACAAGATCAGGAATGAAAAGGGGGACATAACAACAGACACTGAGGAAATTCAGAGAATCAGTAGGTCTTATTACAAAAGCCTGTACTCCACAAAATTGGAAAATGTAAAAGAAATGGACAGTTTTTTAGATAAATACCATATGTCAAAATTAAATCAAGACCAGGTGAACAATTTAAATAGACCTATAATTCGTGAGGAAATAGAAGCTGTCATCAAAAACCTCCCAACCAAAAAAAGCCCAGGACCAGATGGTTTTAATGCAGAATTCTACCAGAACTTCCAAGAAGAGGTAATATCTATACCCCTTAAGGTATTTCGCATAAAAGAAACAGAAGGGTCATTTCCAAACTTTTTATGAAGCTACAGTTACCCTGATACCAAAACCACACAAAGACTCAACCAAGAAAGAGAATTACAGACCAATCTCACTCATGAACATCGATGCAAAAATTCTCAATAAAATACTGGCAAACAGAATCCAAGAACACATCAAAAAGATCATCCATTATGATCAAGTAGGCTTCATCCCAGAGATGCAAGGCTGGTTCAACATACGGAAATCTATCAATGTAATCCATC
>PVIU01018342.1:0-39331 GCA_004026605.1 Ondatra zibethicus
AAATGTAAAAATGATAAAAAGTTAGGGTGGGGAGTTCTTGCAGATGCCTTGTAAGCGTCCTAAGAAAAATAGCATCTTGCTGGGCATTGGTGGCTCACACCCTTGCTGAGCCAAGCGATCTCTATGAGTTCAAGGACAGCCTGATAAACCCAGTTAGTTCCAGAACAGTCAGGACACTTCTACGGAGAAACCTTGTCTCGAAAAAATTAAAATAAGGACAAGAAGAAGAATAGCATCTTGTATACTTCCAGGGGAGAAATGGAAAGAGATGGGAGAATTATAAGAAGTCAGTACAAACTATCACATGAATTTAGGAGGAGGCTACTCAAACAATTCTACACAAGGGGTACACAGGGTACCTCAAGAACTTTACTAGCTGGGCGGTGGTGGTGCACACCTTTAATCCCAGCACTCGGGAGGCAGAGGCAGGCGGATCTCTGTGAGTTCAAGGCCAGCCTGGTCTACAAGAGCTAGTTCCAGGACAGGCTCCAAAGCCACAGAGAAACCTGTCTCGAAAAACCAAAAAAAAAAAAAAAGGACTTTACTAAGAGCAGAGTGGCAATAGGACTGATAACCATAGCTCCATATGGTAGGAAGAGTTGGGTTCTTAGGATCTGAAGCTATCGCTTCACAAAGGCTTTGGCACCAGACCATCACCAGCTCCAATGCACATTCCTGGTTTTGGAGAAGGAGCTCTGTTTTATTTCAGTACATCAGGCCCTTAGGGAAAATCACAAGGCTTAGGCCCCAGGCTGTTACTAGGTCTCCTAAGATTGTTCCTCCTTTCTGAAGAGGGCGTAAAAGAAAAGCCTTTACTGATCAGGTTACTCCTTCACACAACAATGTTTTGCATTTCAATTATATGTCACCTGGTGTTACATTGCCCATCTGGAAGAACTGTGCTTTTCTGAAATAGAAAACTGGAACTTTAAACTACATCAGGCCTTAAAGTAGGTTAGGAACCTGTAATGCCTCCTTGAAAAGCTTGCTAGAGGTTTTTTGTTGTTTTTTTTTTTTTTTTGTAATGGTGATGTGCCTGGTATCTGGTTTTAAATCAGTGGTGGCTTCTTGGTAACAGTTTGGAGCCAAATATCTGAACAATCAGTTGAACAATGTGTACCCTAACATCCTAATTTCTAACAGCCTTGATTAAAATACATTTATCTTTTGGGTGTTTTAGAGGCAGTCCTCCCTCAATTAAATTCTACTTTGTGAGACTTAACTATCTCCAAGGCATTGGCAAATCCTTTATATCAGCAATTCTACTCTTCTACATTGCAGCTTGGAAGTGCAGTGCTACCCAACAGGTGAGATGCCTTTGATAACCTCCACATATTTAAACATAAATGGAGATTATATGTAAAGGTTATATGCAAAGTGCTCAATTTCGAGAAGATACTGGAGAAACTAGGCCTCTCTGAGTATGGCATATTGAAGTTGCCAAAAAAAATGTTTGTACGACAGCACCCTGCTCCCAATTCTCTAAGCAGATTAAGACCACAGCGCAAAGTTATTCGGAGGCCTGTCCCTAGGCCTATGAATTAACAAAGACCACATGGGACTTCACTATACAGGGAATATGGCGGCAGGTTCCCACACCGATCAAAAGGAGGACGCACCATGCTGTCTCCCTCACCTCACCCTCTGCTCCTCCCCATCTGGAGACAGCATTCCCTCGCTCACCATGTTGTTGTTTCCCAGCTCACCAAAGCTCTCAGTTCATCAACTCCCAGCAGCAGCAACTTCACTGCAGTACACGAAACCACTGAAGACAGCTCCTCTACAAAGCCGAGTCTGAATGTAGCTGCCCGGAAGAGCCCTGCACCTGGAGGGCCTGATTGGCTGGTGTAGTCTGAGTGACAAGAACACTGTCCACAGGGCTATGTGCTTAAAGACAGAGCAGAGTCGTCCCCGGCCATTCCTCCCACCCCTGTCAAAGATCTTTTCTAGATAGGCCAAGGTATGCATTTCAATAGCACTTGCCCCTGGCTCCAAAAGCAGACACTGTCACTATCTTTCACTCCATAGGAACTTTCCCTTTTTCTTCCAGGACACAATGTGGCTAGCTAGCTTGTACAGTGCACTGTGCTGTGCTAGGTGGGTGCAGTGATTTCCTGTCCCACAGGGAAAAAGATGCCCAGAACATTAACAGCTAAAGAGAATTTTAAGGTCACAAAAGGAGATTGCAATGGTGTTAAAATTGTGCACTGTCACCAAGCAGTTAAAGGTGGTCCTATCATCTCAAGTTATACAAATTAATGGAGAGTTTTCCCATTTCAAAATCTTTAAGTAAAATCTCTCACAGGTATAATCAATTTTTAGATAATCCCAGAGGTAGTCACTTTGACTACCACAAATCACCATCTCAACAGCCAAGAGAGAAGAAATGGGGAAAAAAATACTTGTCTGCAGGAGGCATGAAGTGCATGGGAGTTATTTTCAAAACAGTGTTTTTCCTCAACAAAGGAAGCATGGGGATTTTACTTAGGGAGTCAGAACATGCTTAAGTAATGTTCTCCCTTTTTTAAAGCATGCTCAGTTAACAAATCCACCTCTGAACATGATCACAATGTAAAAACAGAGATATTTAGGGGCATTCTTACCTCAAAGTCATGTAGGAACATAAGTTATCATTGGTGGTTTTAATCTTAGCCATTCTGACTATTGTAAGATGCTATCTCAGAGTCATTTTCATTTACATTTTCATGTATTACTAAGGATGCTGAACATTTCCTTAAGTGTCTTTTAGACATTTGAAATTCTTCTGTTGAAATTTCTCTATTTAGATCTGTATCCCACTTTTATTTGCAATATTTGGAATTTGATATCTAATATCTTGAGTTGTTTATATATTTTGGAGATCAGTCCATTGTCTGATCTGGGGTTGGGAAGATCTTTACCCATTCAGTGGGATGCCTTTTTATCTTATTGACTGTGTCCTTTGCACTACAGAATCTTCTCAGTTTCAGAAGGTCCCATTTATTTATTGGTGCTCTCCTTGTCTGTGCTACTGATGTTACATTTAAGAAGTAGTTTCCTATGCCCATGCACTGAAGGCTACTTCCCACTTTCTCCTCTACCATGTTCATTGTGGCCAGATTTGTGTTGAGGTATTTAATCCATTTGGACTTGAGTTTGTGCATGGGGATAGATATGGATCTACTTGCATTCTTCTTCATTTTGATATCCAGATATGCCAGCACTATTTGTTGAAGATGCTTTCATTTTTCCGTTGTATAATTTTAGCTTCTTTGTCAAAAATCGGGTGTTCATACGTCTATGGATTCATATCTGAGTCTTTGTTTTGATTCCATAGTTAACCTGTCTACTTTTATGCTAAGACCAATCTGTTTTCATTTCTGTAGCTCTATAATCCAGGTTTATGTTAGGAATGGTGATACCTCCAGAAGTTCTATTACTGCATAGGATATTTTGGCTATCCTGGGTGTTTTGTTTTCTGATATGAATTTGAGTGGTGTGCTTTCAAGATCTGTGAAGAATCATGTTGGGATGTTTTAAATTATTTGTGGCTATAGTAAATGGTGATGCTCCTCTGATTTCTTTCTCAGCTTCTTTATTATTTGTATATAGGAGGGCTACTGATTTTTTGAACTGATCTTGTATCATGACACCTTATTGAAGGTATTCATGGGTTGTAGGAGTTCCCTGATAGAGTTCATGGGGGTCACTTACACGTGTACTATCTTATCATCTGTGAATAACAAAAACTTGACTTCTTCCTTTCCAGTTGGGATTCCCATGATCTTCTTTTGTTTTCTTTTTGCTCTAGCTAGAGCTTCAAGAACTATGTTTACTAGGTATGGTGAGAGAGGACAGCCTTGTATTGTTCCTGATCTTAGTGGGATCATTTTGAGTTTTTCCCCATTTTTTTTTGATGTTTGCTGTAGGCTTTCTGTCTATTCCTTTTATTATGTTAAGATACCTTCCTTGTATCCCTGACCTCTCCAAGACCTTTATCATGAAGGGGTGTCAAATTTTGTCAAGTGAGATGATTGTATTTTTTCTTTCAATTTAGTTATATGGTGGATTACATTGACAGACTTTCATATGTTAAACCATTCTGCATCTCTAGGATGAAGCCAATTTCATCATGGTGAATAATTTTTTGGTGTATTCTTAGATTCAATTTGTCAGTATTTTATTGAATATTTTTGCATTAGTGATCATGAGGGGGACTCATATGTAATTCTCCTTTTTGATTCTTTGTGTGGATTTAGCATCAGTGTAACTGTAACATCATAAAATGGAAATATTTGCATGGAAATGTTCCTTCTGTTTTTATTTTGTGTAACAATTTGAGGAGTACAGTTGTTACAGCTTCTTTTAAGTTCTAGTAGAATTCTTCACTGAAACCATCCAGTCCTCGGGTTTTTGGGTGGGGATTGGAGGAAGGCTTTGATGTCTGCTTCTATTTACTTGAATGTTACAGGTGTATTTACATTGTTTACTGGGTCTTGATTTAATTTTGGTATGTGGGACCTATTCAGAAAATTGTTCATTTACTTTACATTTTCCAATTTTGTGGAATACAGGTTTTGAGGTTTGATGAAATCATTTTCTGGATTTTCTCAGTGTCTGTTGCTATGCCCACCTTTTCATTTATGATTTTGTTAATTTGGATGTTCTCTCTCTGCCTTTTGGTTAACTTGGATAAAGGTTTGTCTATCGTCTTGATTTTTTTTTTCATAGAACCAGCTCTTTTTTACATTGATTCTTTATAGTGTTTTCCTTGTTTCTATTTTATTGACTTCAGCCCTAAATTTGATTACTT
This sequence comes from Ondatra zibethicus, assembly GCA_004026605.1. Classification (NCBI taxonomy): domain Eukaryota; kingdom Metazoa; phylum Chordata; class Mammalia; order Rodentia; family Cricetidae; genus Ondatra; species Ondatra zibethicus. The sequence continues at coordinate 4,793 of PVIU01018342.1, forward strand.
CCTGTCATCTACTCATCCTGGGTGAGTCTGCTTCTTTTTTTTTCTTCTTTATTAATGTGTAGCCCAGGCTGGCCTCGAACTCGTGATCCTCCTGCCTCTGCCTCCTTCAGCAAATCCTACCTGCGTGCACCACCACAACCGGCGCGTCTGCTTCTTTTGTTCTGCAGCTTTCAGGTGTGCTGTTAACTCACTACTGTGAAATTTCCCCACTTTCTTTATGTAGGCACTGAGTGCTATGAACTTTCTTGACAGGGCTGCTTTCATAGTGTCCCATAGGTTTGGGTATGTTGTGCCTTCAGTTTCACTGTATTCTAGAGAGTCTTTAATTTCTTTCTTTCTTTCTTCTTTGACCCATTGGTGATTCAACTGAGTGGTATTCACTTTCCAAGGTTTTGTAGACTTTGTGCGATTAGTGTTGTTGTTTAGTTCTAACTGTAAAACATGGTGATCTGATAAGACACAGGTGGTTATTACAATTTTTTGTGTCTGTTGAGGTTTTCTTTATTACCATGTATGGGGTCAATTTTAGAGAAGGTCCATGAGGTGCTGAGAAGAATGTATATTGTTTTGTGTTTGGGAGGAATGTTCTGTAGATGTCTGCTAAGTCCATTTGAGTCATGACATCTGTTCCTTGTCTTATTTCTCCATTAAGTCTCCATGTGGTTGACCTTTCCACTGGGGAGAGTGGGGTGTTGAAGTCTCCAACAATTAGTGTGTAGGGTTTGATGTGCAATTTAAGCTTTTGCACTGTTTCTTTTACATATGTTTGTTCTCTTGTATCTGTGTTCTTTTGTATTTTGGGGATAGATGTTCAGGATTGAGATTTAGTCTTGATGGATTTTTTTCCTGTGATGAATATGAAGTGTACTTCCCTATCTCTTCTGATTGATTTTAGTTTGAAGTCTATTTTGTCAGATATTAGGATAGCTATACCTGCTTGTTTCCTAGGTTCATTTTATTGAAGATCTTTTGCCTACCATTTACTCTAAGGCAATGTCTGTCCTTGAAGTTGAGGTGTGTTTCTTGTATACAGCAGAAGGATATATTCTGCTTTCATATCCATTCTCTTAGCCTGTGTCCTTTTTTTATAGTTGAATTGAGTCCAATGATATTAGGAGATGTTGATAACCAGTGATTGATGATTCCTGTTATTTTTGGTGGTAGTGCTTGTGTTTTCCTTCTTTGGGGTTTGCTGATACGGGGTTATCTGTTGCCTGTGTTTCTGTGGGTATAATTAGCTTTCTTGAGTTGGAGTTTTTCTTCTATTTCTTTCTGTATGGGAGAAATTGTGGATAAGTATTGTTTAAATCTGGGTTTGTCATGGAATATCATGTTTTCTCCATCAATGGTGATTTAAAGCATTGCTGAGGCTAGTTGTCTGTGTTAAATCCATTGTCTCTTACTGTCTACAGCACATTTGTTCAGGACCCTCTGGCTTTCATGATTTCAAATAAGAATTCAGGTGTAATTCTGATAGGTTTGCCTTTATGTATTACTTGGCCTTTTTCTTTGGCAGGTCTTAACATTCTCTCTTTATTCTGTATGATCTGCATTTTGATTATTATATGGTGAGGGGACTTTTTTTTGTTCCAGTCTATTTGGTGTTCTGTAAGCTTCTTGTAACTTCATAGTGATATACTTCTCTAGGTTGGGAAAGTTTTCTTCAACAATTTTGCTGAATATGTATTCTGTGCCTTTGAGCTGGAGTTCTTTTCCTTCTTCAATCCCTGTTATTCTTAGGTATGAATATTTCATGATGTACCAGATTTCCTGGATGTTTTGTGTTAAAAATTTGTTGAATTTAAATTTTTTTTGACCAATGAATCTATTTCTTCTTTAGTACCTTTGATACCTGATATTCTTCCTCCCATCTCTTCTATTTTGTTAGTTACATTTGTATCTGTTTTTCCCATTTGTTTCAATGGATTTTCAATTTCTAGAATTCCCCTGTGTGGTGTTTTCTTTCTTGCCTTTATTTCGTTTTCATGCCTTGAAGTGGTCCAACTCTTTGCTTCACCCCACCTGTTTGATTGTTTTTTCTTGGTTTTCTTTAAGAGATTTGTTGATTTCTTCCAATTTTTTTGTTTGCCTTTTCCTCCATTTCTTTAAGCGAATTTTTTATTTCCCTCTTTAAGTCTGTCCATCATCCTCTTAAAATTATGTTTAAAATTATTTTTTTCTGCCTCCTCTGGGTTAGGCTGGTCAAGTCTTCCTGTAGTATGCCCATTGGGTTCTGGTGTTACCATGTTGCTTTTTAGGTTGTTGAACAAGCTCTTCCATTGGTACCTACACATCTCTTTTTCCAATTGTTGCTAACAGAGTCTTTTCCTCTTGGTACAATCATTTCAGTTGTTGTCTGTGTCTTTGGGAGCTGTATTACCTGCTCTGTACTGACACTGTTTGTACCTTAGGGAGTGACTGAGGACTCTCTTGGCCTTCTGTCTTGGTCTGCTCTCTTGGTATGCTCTGTGCACTAAGAGTCTCTACTTCAGGGTTCCTCTGAGGCCATGCAGGATAGAGGTTTTGTGGGCAGAGTAGGACTTCTAGCTTGAAGGCTCCTACTCTGTGAGTTTTGGAGCAGCCAAACTACTGGAAGCTTGTCTGTTCACTGGCTGGATAACAAGCCAGTCAGAACTCTACTGTACTGAGGGCTTAGAGAGTGGGGTATCAAGCTGGGTGGGTGTTCACTCACTTCTTTGTCTGCTGTGTGCAGTAGCAGCCTGCCCTTGCAAGATCCTCTGAGGACATAGGAGATTTGATGGTTTGGGGGTGGAGTGGGACTTGTAGCTTACAGGGTGCAATAGACAGTGTGGTGGTTTTGGAGTAGCCTACCTGTAGGGATCTTACCTGCTGGCTGACTAGAGAAGCTGATGCAGGTGGGAGAGGGGCCCAGGGTTTTGCATGGTGCCAAGGGCCTGCAGAGTGAGGTGCCTAGTGGGGTGGGTGCTCACTCGCCTCTTGTTCCACTGTGTGTCATCTCAGCCTGTGCTTTAGAGTTCCTCTGAGGTTTGCATATGTGTTTTTAATGTGCTAAGCAGCATGGCTAGGATTAAAGCTGCATCTTTGTTGGCTGGCTCCACCGCATTCCATAGATTTCTGAAAGTCTAGCTTCACTGAGGAGGTACTGAAGAGTGACACATTTATTATCACAACTCTGGAGTTTCTAGGTCCCTGCAGACACCAAGAAGCCTGCAGCTGACTGCTTATAAACAAAATTTTAGTGTTTTATGGTCGATCTTCTTAAATGAGCTACAAGGTTTCTGCCTTTAATGCTGAGTCAGGAAACCTCTCTTAAAGGAGACCTTCCTCTGCTTCTAACAAACAGAGCTCACATGATAAAGTGCGCTTCCACCAAGAAATTATGTCTGACTTTGTTCTTTTCTCTCTAGAATCCTTTTTAAAAGCATTCTTGGACTTTATGTGGAAATTCTTGCCAACCATTTGGGGTCCATTTGTAAACAGAGAGTACTTTCTAGCCACCAAGAACTAAATATTCACACAGAAACTATACTAAATATAACACTGTTTGGCCAATGTGTCAGGCATGTTTTTAGATAGCTCTTACATCTTAAATTAACCTATTTTTATTAGTCTATGTTTTGCCACATGGCCATGAAGTTACTTCATTTTCTATATGTCTTGCTTCCTTGGCTGCTGGCTGGTGTCTGCCTGACTCTGCCTACACTCTCTATCCTGTTCAGTTTTCCTGCTTGACTTTACTCTCTTAAACCATTGGTCAAAACAGCTTTATTCATAAACCAATAAAATCAACACATGTGCTGACAATGTGAAGGAATGCAGAGATGTTGGAGCCCACACGACTATACAGGGAATGCACAGCTGACAGACCACTAGGCAGATCCATGTGAAGTGTACACATCTACCTCCACATGGAGCAACCCATTTTGCTGAGCTTCGGGAACACTTCTCTTTTGGAAAAGTCACTGTTGTATCTGTGTTAACTTTGTGAAACCATGATTCTTCCCTTTGAAATTGGATTTGTTCCCAAAACACCTCAGCAGTGTGACTTCTGCAAGGCAATTGTGTGACCTTGCTTCCCCATACCAGGGGGCTTTAGAGTGATAACATTCATTTCTTTTCCTAACAGTCAAATTTACATTTGCCAATACCACAAATTTACCCTCTAACAGACCACATAGAAATTTCTATAAAAGACAGGCACTGAGCAGGAAGGCAATATGCCCCACCTTTGTTATAAAACAAATCTGGGCATGCCCAAAACTGTTTATCACAAACAGATTAAATGAGGAGAATGGGTAAATTTAGGATTCAGGCCTGTTTAATAACTTTATCTAATGGTTTGGAATGTCAGGTACTTCCCCTGAACGCTGGCTCATTCCTGGGTCAGGTCACCTGTTCTAGAGTACTGCTTTGTCAGGTTTTACCTGCCCATTTTTGTCATTTTCATATGCCTATTATTGTCCTTGCCTGTGAAATATTCCAACTATGTCTGTACAAACTAGAAACCTCATCGAGATCAGCCCTTACTCTTGCTCTTCTGCTCCTTCTCCTCACTACTTCTACTTCTTTACCTTACTCTCCTTTCTTCTCCTTTTTCTTCCTCTTATTCCCTCCTCCTCCTCCTCCTCCTCCTCCTTCTTCTTCTTCTCTGTGACCCTTCACTTCATTTCTTTCCCCTTGCATGAAAAATAAAGAAGATGCAGAGTTAATGTATTTAAGTTTAACTTTTACATTCAGATCCTTGCCTGCTGTAGATGCCCAATTCTGAGCACTGTGAGGGTGCTGAGGCTAGTACTTAAGGCTGCCTGGTAGAGCAAAATAATACCCCATCTTTCTTCTTCCATTGTCCTTCCAACAGAAGGTGTGACATAAATTAAAGGTGTGCCTTCTGGCTTCAAGGTCTAGATCAATGTAGAGTGTCATCCATTCTTACTATTTGGATCCATGGCATGTTGTCTACTTGCCTTAAGGTCCAGATCACAACTATGCCCTCCATTTTTGAATTATAGTTCATTCCTTATACAATAAAGTTGCCAACCAAGAACAACTATCATAATCAATTCATTGTCAACTTGGCATACAATCATATCGCCTTATTAATTTCCAAATGAAAATCAATAACCAGGTTGTAATTATGACTAAACATAACATAATTATGCCAAATACAAATGATTATATATTTAGAATAGTGGCAATGTCCCTTGGAGGATATCTTTCTAGTATCTCAAACTTACTTCTGATAAAAACAAATATTCTCTTAATTGATCTTGCAACATATGATAAGGAAAGTTAAAGGACATAGAAATAACTTTACAAATGCATTATCAACAAAATACAACAGAAGCACTCATATCAGTTAAAGTTCTCATTTCTGCAATAGTCACGTGGCCTTAGATGGTATTCAGAACTGCCATACTCTGCTACCCATTCTATATTTTCCAATGTCTGCAAGCACTTCACAAGGTCTTGGGTCTTTTCCTAGAGAAGTGACCCATGCCTTCATTCCTGATGGATGTGTGACCTTTGTCATACTTAATGGATTATACTCTTCTTATTTCTCATTTATCTTAATGACAAGACCTGATATCATAAGGAGATGCCTTAAAAGATCTCCTGCATTCCAGACATATTATCCTCCTTATCTCTATTGTGAAGAGACAATACAAATTCCCCATGATAATCTGGATATATCACCCTGCCTAAGGTTGTCATTTTTTTTTTTTTTAGTCTGTTGGTTTAAGAGCATTTGAAGCCCAAATGTCCACTTCATGGGGGAAGTTTTCCAGTGTAGTCAACCTGCAAGTAGGTTGGTGGCTGGTCACTCTAGTAATGGTGTCATATATGGGGCTAAGATATGGTCTCTGCTGATGGGGGATATGGCAACTCAGCAGAAGCTGTAGCCAAGTCAGCCATGATGAGTGTAAGTCCATGTTGTAGAGCCGATGCCTATCTCCCATTTTGGCAATATGGCCACTTTGGTCATGGGCCCATTGGACACTGACATGAATAGCTGGGAAATGAGGTCAATTGTACACGGAAGAGTCATCCTGCCTACTTGAGTATTGAAATCCTCCTCAGCTGAATTCACATTTCGATTAGCATTGTTTTTCAGCTTAACAATATTTATTTTTTTCCATATTCTTTTATTTTTTTCCATTCAAAAAAATTTACATTTCCTCCCCTTCTCCCAGTCCCCTCCTGCTGCCCCCTTTCTCCCTCCTGCTGCTTCCTCAAAAGAGGGCATGGTGCCTTACCCTGTGGGAAGTCCAAGGCCCTCCACCCTTTGATCAGCATTTACATGGAATACAAGGACCTTTATACCCGCTTCCCACCTACAGAGATTATTCACATTCTTCTTCCTCAGAAGTCTTCTCTCACCAATTTTCTAATCATGCTCTTTACTATTCCCTGAGCCTCCAGTCAAACCACTGGATAAAGTTCATCAGTTAGTGCATTGGTAGTAGTAGATTAGGCCATTTCTCCTTCCAAATAACCCACATTAAAATGTGTATTATTTGAATCTGCCCACTGTGAACATTTCCTTTCACAAGCATTTTTCATGGTTGTCCCAGACAGGGACTGTAATCCTGCAGCCGTCTAATTCTGGGTGGTTCAAGCATGATGTATTGAACCATCAGCCAGAGCCTAGTCATCTCTTCTGCATTCAGCCAATCATAGGGAATAGACTACAGGTGTATGCTTGACAGCAGGAGGCATTGTAACAGGAGTAGAAACCACTGGAAATTGGCCATTTCTTCAAGTAGCTTCCCTGTGTCTTCAGGACCTACTTGGTCCTGATCTCTAATATACCACTTCCACTTGATAACAGGTTGCAGCTGTACATGTCCTACTTTATAACTTGATAGATCCAGTAATACCCAGCTCATGATGGGCATTTCACATCACTTGGTAAGGTGGTGACTGTAATGATTTCAGCCACATATGGCTGATACTTCTAGGTTCTTGGGGTCATGCATGCGCAGACAAGCCCTCAGCCACCTGGGAATGTTAAAGGCACCCTCCTGCATGATCCACATATGACTCAGCTAAGCCCTTGCCTGCTTGCATGAGCCCTGTCATCCGCATATGATGTAGCCATGTCAACCCTCTGTGTACATATGCTAGGCAGGTTTTAAAAGCTGGGCGAGCCATCTTCTTCCCTCTCTCTGCACAGTTACTTCCCAGGCCTGTGCACGCCCCCTCTAATAAACTCTTAAGAGTGTTTCTTGTGTGTTCTGTTTCCTTCTTGTTAAGAAAAAAATCCTAAGAAGGTGCAGCTCTGCCAGCACAAAGAAGTCCAATTAAGTGAAATCAAACCAAATCAAAGTGCCCATCATTTTATTAAGTACAATGCTCTACAGTGGCCAATCCCATGTGGGGAGACAGGACAGCGGGGAGCCCATGCCAACCCAGAACCACATGTTTCTCCTCTAGGATCCCACCTAAATATGCTGTGGGAGGGGTCCTGACCCCTCCCTGGGGGGGGGTCAGGCCCTGACCTTGCATGCTGGGATTTGAAGTCTAGGCTAATGCAATTCCCAGGCCGGTGGGGGGTGGGGGTGGGATGGATGTCTAGGCTGGAGGCTAAGCTCCAGACTTAACACTTCTCACTTGTGCCAAGTAATTTCAGTGACCCACTCTCAAATGTTCAGTTTTTCCCAGTGAACTGAATTAATGGCATGTGCTTGCATATTTGACTACATTTATTTTTGCAAATGATTTTATGGGCAGCAGTGGCAGACACTTGGAATGAATTTAAGAGGTAATATTGTTCCAATTCTCCAGTGCTCCTTTTTTTGTGTGTTATTCAGGTTTCTTGTTTTCCTGAGTTGTGTGGGTTTTTTTGTTTGTAGATGATGTAGCAGCTAAGGCATTCTACCTAGTCAGCCTGCTCAGAGCAAAAGCAGCTTTCTCTGAGATTAATAGAGATCATCATAACTGTTCCTCCAGAACCATTGTATAGAGGGTTGTTAGGTGACTTTTCCTTGAAGTTTTCTGGTTTTGTGTTCTCTGTTTTGTGTGTTTGTGAAAATTATGGTGTTGGTAAAGCTATCTTTTAGAATAAGCATCAAGAATGACAATTGACTTTACACAGTGTCATCTACTTGATTTTAAAGCAAGATCTTATGGTACAATATGAACATGCCAGAGGCATTTCTTTCCATCATTTGTCTCATTTACATTTGTTCCTACATGATTTTGAGGTAAGAATGTCCCTAAATGTCTCTGCTTTTACATTGTGATTATGGACAGAAGTGGATTTGTTAACTGAGCATGCTTGAGGAAAGGGAGTACATTACATGAGCATGTTCAGACTCCCTAAGTAAAATCTCCATGCTTCCTTTGTTGAGGAAATACACTGTATTGAAAACAACTCCCATGCTCTTTGTGCCTCCTGAGGGCAAGAAATTTTTTTCTCATTCTTCTGTCTTGGCTGTTGAAATGGCTATTTTTGGTAGTCAAAACCAACTACCTCTGGGATCATCTAATACACAAAGAATTGATTATACCCGAGAGAAATTTTACTTAAAGGTTTTGAAATGGGAAAATTCTCCATTATTTGTATAATTTGAGATGATAGGGCCCATCTTAAGCTGCTCAGTGTCTGTGCACACTTTTAACACCATCACTCATGAGCAGAGGTAGTGGGATTTTCTTAGTTTGAGACCATTCTGGCCTACAGAAAGAGTTCCACAACTACACAGAAAAATCCTCTCTTGAAATCACCAAAAAAAATCTGAATCAAACAAACACTATGACCCAACTTTAATCAGCCTCTTACACTCTGGTAGCAGCGTCACATAGAAAGTATTTTGAAGAAGAAAAGTCTCTTTTTTGCCTCTGTGCTCCAGCTCTGGCTACCAAGCTCATTCTTTTACCAGCATTAGAGCCGACTTCATTGTAATTTTGGTGAATACTTAAAACCAGCTGAGACATCAAGCCTTGTGGGTGGAACAATTACTGCATTCTTCACTTGATCTTAGACAAAAGGCAAGAAGCAACCTATTGGATTCTTCAGTTGCCATTGATAGGCAGCTGTTCTTAAGTTACCTGGACCACAGCTTGTGAGATGTTCTAATAAGCTCGCTTTTTACATACATGGTGAGAATCATTCTACCTGTCCTGTTCATGTAGAGAACCTTGAATACTGCAGTTGTATATTTTATTTACCCGACCATGGAGGGGATGTGCTGGCTGACAATGGTGCTCATGAAGACATTCTTCCTAGCTCCATTATTCTCTACGTATTCAAATTTCCATGATCACTACTCTTTATTATTATTCGTTTCCTGGAGTTTGCTTTGAATTTAAGGAATAAAACCCATAAAGCAATGGAGTCATCATGCAGCTTTCTGATGGGGGAAAGACTAATCATCTTGATTGAGATCTGGTTCCTGCTTTTCTCTTTCCTGTTGTGTGAAATCCCTGTGAAAACCATGTAAAAAGTACCTTCAGTTCATCTGTCCTCAGAATGAAGCCACAGAACAAATATTTCACTTTGTCACTTTAAAACTCTCTTTAGATGTTAGTATTCTAGGCATCCTTACCCCTGTGGCTACAAGAAATTGATAAACCCACCTAGCACAATGCACTGTACAAGCTAGCTAATCACGTTGCATCCAGCAGGAAAAAAGGAAACTTTCTATGGAGTGCAAGAAGATGACATTGATTGATTTTGTAGCCAGGGGCAAGTGCTATTGAAATGCATATGTTCTCAGATCTGAAAAAGTTCTCTGTTGGGGTGAATGGAATAGACAGGAACCAGTATTCTGTTTCTTTAAGCACACTATAGCCACAGGGGAAGTGCTCTTGCCCCTCAGGACCCACTAGCCAATCATTCACTCCAAGTGACCTGCCAATCACAGCAGTGCAGGTCTCTTCAGGGCAGCCGCCTTCAGTCTTGGCTTTGAAGAGGAGCTGGCGTCAGTGGATTCCTGTGCTCGTGTGCAGTTGCTGTTGCAGGGAGATGACGAACTGAGAAATTTGGCAAAATGGAGAACCACAACATTGTGAGTGAGGGAATGCTGTCTCCTGATGGGGAGGAGCAGAGGGTGAGGTGCACATGACAATATGGTGTGTCCTCCCGGGATCTGCATGGAAACCTGCCGCCATATTCCCTGTATTGTGAAGTCCCTCATGGTCCCAGGTAACTCATGGGCCTAGGGGCAGGCCTCTGAATAACTTTGCTCTGTGACTTAATCTGCTTAGAGTATTGGGGGCAGGAAGCTGTGTGTAAAAACACTTTTCTAGTCAACTTCAACAGGGTTGAAGCATTCATGGAAACAAGTTGCCAAACTCAGAGAGGCCTAGTTTTCCAACATATTCTCAATATTGAGCACCTTGCATTTAACCTTTAAATATAATCTCCATTTATATTTAAATATGTGGATGTTATCAAAGGCATCTCACGTGTTGGGTACTACTCCACTACAGTACCATATTGTAGAAGAGTAGAATCGGTAATACAAAGGATTTACCAATGCTTAGGAAATAATTAAGTCTCACAAAGTAGAATTTAGCAGAAAGAGGACTGTATCTAAAACACCCCAAAGTTAAGTGTATGCTAATCAGGGCTGGTAGAGATTAGAATGTCTGGGTATACATTGTTCACCAGGATTGTCCAGATATTTTTACTCCAAACCAATTCAAGGAAGCCATCACTGATTTAAAAAAAAATGTTGGTGGGCAATGGTGGTGCACACCTTTAATCCCTGCACTCCTGAGGCAGAGACAGGTGGATCTCTGTGAGTTCAAGGCCAGCCTGGTCTATAAGAGTGAGTTCCAGGACAGGCTCCAAAGCTACAGAGAAACCCTGTCTCGAAAATCAAAAATAAGTAAAAACCACTAGGCCCATCCAAATATCAAAGAACAGACTTCTTAAAAGCTGCTAAAAGAGGCATTGCAGAGTCACAACCAACCTTAAGGCCTGGTCTGCCTTAAAGTTCCTGTTTCCCTTTGGGAAAAGCATAGTTCTACCAGATGGGCTGTATGACACCAGGTGACATATATTTGTACTGTAAAACACTGTTGTTTGAAGAACTGGCCTGATCAATCAAGGCTTTCATTTAGGACCTCAGGCAGGGAGGAGGGACTTTCTTGGGAGACCTAGTAACAGCCTGGGGCCTAAGCCTTGTGAGTTTCCCTAAGGGCCTGATGTACTGATAATAAAACAGAGCTCCTTCTCTAAAACCAGGAATATACTTTGGGGAGCTGGTAATGGTCTGGTGCCAAGGCCTTTGTGGAGGGGTTGTTTCAGATCTTGACAACACAATCTTTCCCATTATATGGAGCTATGGTTATCAGTACCAATGTGCTCTGCACTTAGCCAAGATTTTGACATACCCTGTATACCCTTTGTGTAGAATTGTTGGACTAGCTTCTTCCTAAATTTGTCTCATTGTATGACTTCATATAACTCTTTCATTTCCCCCCAGGAATTAGTATACAAAATGCTAGACATCATCCTCTCTCTCTCTCTCTCTCTCTCTCTCTCTCTCTCTCTCTCTCTCTCTCTCTCTGTTTGCTTTTCTGGGACAGTTCTGACTGTAGACCAGGCTGGCCTTGAAGTCACAGAGAAGCACAGGGCTCTTCTCCCTGTGTCTTGGGATTAAAGGCATATGCCATCATCACCTGGCTATTTTTCTTAAGAAGCTTGGGACGAATCTTCTGCAACACCTCCCCACCCTGTCTTTTTTTGCCTTTTTCTTGTCCAGTATTTCTCATCCCTGTGACCTTCATCTTAGGACCTGTCAGTGAAGAATGACCTGCTGTAACAGATCACTGATGTACTTAAGACAATATTCTGGGAATATTTTTTCCTAAATATCCAGACAGGCAAGCGGCCTGTTGCTATGCTATCTCCATTGTTCAGAGTATAATCTGGACCATGAGCCTAAGAGATACTTAAAAGAAAACAGCATATATTGAATGCAAAATCTGTCTAACCTGGTTCCCCTTGAGCATTGGCTGGAAATTGATGCATACCATTATTAAAGAGACTTTTTTTTTAAATAATCTCCTACATGTGTGATGTGATTTCTCAGTGAAAAGGCATATTAATTCTAGAAGAGTTGCATTCCATCCTGATAGAAATATTGTTTCTGAGACAACTTCTGTTATGTTGACTCAGGTGGCCTTGGTCCCTGTCTGTTGCTTTCCAGGTAGTGACCTTGAATATCCTCTATATTACACCTTCAAAATTCTTAAATGACTATACCAACTCACAATTTTAAAATGATGTAACCCCGGGTAGTGGTGGTGCACGCCTTTAATCCCAGCACTCAGGAGGCAGAGGCAGGCAGATCTCTGTGAGTTCAAGACCAGCCTGTTCTAGAGAGCTAGTTCCAGGACAGGCACCAAAGCTACAGAGAAACCCTGTCTCAAAAAAAAACCAAAAAAATTAAATTTATGCATTTGAGTCATGTAGTTCACTGTTCAATGCAGTTGCAGGGAAAGGATTTGAATATGGAACATTTCTTCTGTCTTCAGACCACAATAGGAGGAATCGATTATTGTGTGCACTGCAGGGGGCACAGCATAGGCAATCAGCTGTTGGAGCCACCATTATGAAAAAGGGCCTGATTGTGGTAGCGGGAGTGGTTTGTAATTTGCCAGCATGCTTAAATTAATGTCGTGAATGAACACAGACCCGATTGTGTGGGTGTCCTGATTGGGAAGGTTATCTTGAGTCAAGGAACATTGAATTTGCGATTAGACAACTATCCAGTGCAGATATGCTTGACACAGTTATGTCTGTCGGGTGACAGATCTCATCAGCCAACATATGTATATGGGCAACATCAATCTATCTCTTATTAATGACATCTCCTCTCCTAGGAAAGGGCCTCCTCTTTTTTCAAAGTCAATATGGAAAATTTTATTTAATCTTAAGAGTGCATTATTATCATCACTTTAAAAATCACTTTTTGGCATCATTTTCAAATACTTTCTTTAAGTATATTGCTGCTGTTATCTCTATTTGTTTCTGTTCTCCAATGTTTCTAAGTCATTAATTTTATTTTATTTCTTTCAAGTGATGTTGATTTCTGTGTAGAACAATGTCTCCTGTAGTTTAGGCTTGCCTCATGCTGTGTAACTGAGAATTATTTCCAACACCTAATTCTGCCTCTGCTGCCCAGTGGTGGAAAGACTGTCCTGCAACTCCTAACTCCTTCCAGGTTTGGCCTTGACTAGTCAGTGAGAAAAGAAAGAAAAATAGAGCAGTTAATGACTGTCTACTACTCTGGCTTTTTTTTTTTTTTTGGTTTTTCGAGACAGGGTTCCTCTGTGGCTTTGGAGCCTGTCCTGTCTTGTAGACCAGGCTGGCTTCGAACTCACAGAGATCCGCCTGCCTCTGCCTCCCAAGTGCTGGGATTAAAGGCGTGTGCCACCACTGCCCGGCTCTTTCTGGCTTTTATTGGGGACTTAGAAACAAAGAGGGATTGGTATAAGAATTGAACTCATTGACCAACTTTGAAGCTGGTGGAGACGCAGTGCAGGAATGGAGAGGTTGGCCTGAGGGTGAGAGTTTTCCTCCTTCAACGGAGATTACTTACGTGGAATCAGGTAGCCACTGTAGATGCTGTATGATTGTACTGACTGACCATTGTTTGCAGTCCATGGACCATGGCAATCAAGAATCTGGGTAAAGGACTGACCTTATCTTGAAACCTAATTACTATATATACAGTAGTTCATCCAAAATAGAAGATCTGGGTAAAATTTTGTGTTCCTGTTTAACAGGACTGTTACTTTTCTGGATTAAGAGCTTCATTTTTAGGGAAAATACATGATAAATATTCATTGTACTCTAACACAAATCCCTAGTCTCTGGAGCACATTGCAAGAAAGCCTGTTTCAACTTTTCAAAATAATTTTTGAGATTAAAACTACATCATATTCACATTGTCTTTGCTCTCTCCAAGCCCTAACATGATCCCGATTGTTTTCTAATTCATGGTTTGTTCTTCTTTAACAACAGTTACACAGTAACTGCAGTTACACAGTAATAGTAGTTACTTTATAAATGTGACCTGTGTTTGTCTTCAGGATTTTGTGTCTCTGAGGCAGTGGGATGTCTGCACTGGGAAGTGAGTGTGTAATGGAGTGTGCACACAAAGGACCCTGTGCTTTGGATGAGGAACAGGATGTGCTCTAGGGGAGTGGAATAATGTGCACTAAATACAAACTTTCTAAACTGGGGCCCTGTCTGCTGGGCTGGGAGGGCAGAACTGGAGGACTGTGTTGTCTGAGTCATTTGATCTCTGATCCTCCTATAGAGGAGCTGCTAATATTGTGAGTCCCAGCTGGGTGGCCCTAGCCAGTGAGGGATTCTGGGAAGGGTTAGCAATGGGGAGTACTAGTGGCAGAGAGTTTGGGGGTTCTTTCCATGATTCTATTCTGCCTCTGCTGTAAGGAGTAGTAAGGAAGGTCACAAGCTATACGGTGGTTGAACTGTCATTTCTGCTGTGACTTGGAAGGACCATGAGCCAGACTGTAGTTATGTTGGTCCAGGTGGTTCATGTTGGCAGTGGCCCTTGTCCTCTGAGACTCGCTGTGTATAAATTTTCTGGGGCAGGGAAGACTCTGGAACTGGAGGATATGATGCTGATTGTCCAGAGTATACACATGGGCAGTGCTCTTGATGTGCAGTGGGAAGAGAGATTAGAAAACTGAAGATCTAGGTTCCAGAAGTTCTGAATATTGCATTCCAACTTCAGGTTTGTGTTATAAAGGTTACAAGTAATTTAGGAACTGGTGGGAAAATAGAGATATTGATCTTCTTCTAGCAATGCATGATTAGAATGCTTTTAATGTGATCCTGTCACTAGCTGCAATGGTGTGATCCAGTGAAGCTTAGTTCCAGGGGACAAAGGAGTTTCTGATCTGCACACATTTCTCAGATGTGCATTGTGTTGGGCAGGTAGACAGAGCACAATCCACATCTTGGACCATAATCCATGTAGCAGAAAGTAAATTTTAAATCATTTTTCTTTTTTTGCACATAAACAACTTTCTTCATGACACATTATTTTACAAAAACCCCATCCCCTTTAAATGAGTTTAAAAAAAAATCCAGCTCCCACCTCCTTGTTCCCACTTCTTCCTATTTCCTCCAAATAAAAGGGAAAAATGTAAAGAAAAATAAAACAAAACAAAAATACATGAAAAACAAAAAAACTGCAAAACTTCCCGAAACAAAGTAGTGTATTTCCCAGGGATAAGTGGAATTTACACTGAATCCACCGGGAGTGAGATCATTCTGCTACAGAAACCTGCAAAGAAAGACACTAAAGACAGAAAAATAAACAAAAAAGGAAACAAAATAGTTCACCAGGCAAACTGGAGGGGAAGGAGCCCCGAGGAAAGAAGGGTAGGGTGTACTTAGACCTGGTAAATCAGGATCAGGCAGGGAATGCAAAAGGCAGGGAGAAGACGAGGGAAGGAAACAAGCTGAACAGATTGGTGCCCTTCCATAGCCCCCACCACCACCCGTGCCCAGCTACCCTTGAGCACAAAGAGGGTGAAGTGGAGCAGGGAAACGGAGCAGGTTGCACAGTTGAGGAGTGACCATGGGGAATCTCCAGAGGGAATACGTCACCCTGCCCCACTCCCTGGGCCTCCCCTACTGCCCAGAGCAGGTCCCTCCTCAGTTAGTTATGGGATTCTCCCCCTTCCACAGTATATCTTTTTTTAAAAACATTTTTTTGCCGTTAAGGTCATCTTCTGTTTTTCTTTCTTTTCCTTAAATTCTTTTTTCCCTTCTTTCGTTTTTTCCTCTCTCCTCCTAATACTTTTTTTTTTGTAGGGGGAATACCATGATGTCACTCAAGGCAGGCCCATGTAGACTTGATCCCAGGGCCTGCTGTTAAAACCACTGTAGCATTGAGACAGCGAGCTGTTGTAATTGGTAGTCCGGGCACGGTATTGGGCACATGGAAAACCTGTCTGTTGTACTGATGGGAATCATCTTGATTTGTCTCGCTCTAAACAGGGAGTATAGTGGTGAAAAAAAAAAAAGAAAGAAACAGGGACTCTTCTAAAGCCAGAGAAGTCCTCACTGACTCTTTGTCTAAGAATTCTATATATGCAAACCCTTTGTCAAGACCACTGGATTTGTCAGACTGTAGTAACACGGTTGACTGAACCACAGCCATGAAAGTGAGCTTCCAGCTCTTCTGCTGTTGCACCATAGTCCACATTGCCAACACAGATGGAACTGGCATCCGCCTCCATGTTCTCCTCAAGAGACGTGATCACTGAGCCAGCATTGCCTGGGGTTGGACTCATATTCATCTGCTTCTCTACCTCATTCTGTAGCTCCTTTAACTTCTCATCCTCTTCCTCTATCTCCCTGACTCTCTGAAGCTTTGATCTCTTCTAGCTCTGGGTCCTCAATGATGCTGTCCAAGCGGTCCACCTCACCCAGTCCTAGCTCTTCCTCCTCCTCCTGGCTGCCGGGTACTCCCCAGGTGGGCCCAGAACCTGTAGCCGGGAATGGGTGGGTGGGGTGGGGGTGGGGGTGAGGTTTGGGGGGCTTCAGAGAACTGGGGCTCTTTGGGCAGACTGTTCCCATAGTCCCTTGCACCCATGCGTCTCCCTCCCATCCTCCCCAAAGGCCCCAGGCCCACTGCTCAGGCACGAATCCCCAAGCACCTGCATCCCACATTGCTCCTTGAATCATTTTTCTAGGCTGTTTGGGATTGGGCATCAGTGGAGCAGCATTTATCTGAAACCAGAAGAAAGCACAGGGGTTGGAGAGCCATCACAAGAGATCTCTGTTTGCTAAGAGAACATCTCTATCAGGAGGCTTCTGTCTTTGGAATACATGTCAGTAACTGGGGATCAGAAACAATAGTTTAAGGGTCACTTTGAGATAACTTTGTGAAAGTTGTACAGTTTGTGTTTATTTAATTTCTGTACACATATAATCAAAGGTAGCTGGGTAATATTGGTCAAGATCACACTTTTCCTTGCCTAAGTTTTCTTTGGTGTTTTGATTAAAATTTGCCTATATATTTCTGCCTCTGATTTTGCCTTTATATCTCCTGTCCTTAATTCTTTTACAAATATTTTGTACATTCTTGATTTATGTATCACTGTGGAAAGTATAGAAGTCATATTATATGAATCTGTATACTTTTTTCTGTAATCTAACTGTAATCTTATTATATTATTGATTATCTTGAAGATGATGGACTTTCATCAATTTTATTCAGAAAATTTCTAATGTTATCAGGTCATTAAGTATTACTTTTTCAAAAGCTTCTGTTGAGAGACTGCTTTTTTCTTCTTAGATGCCTGCCTCTTTCCATTTCCTGGCATATCTGTGTTTTCCAGTTGTTGCTATCTTCATATTTGAATCTTTGCTACTTAAGTGTTGGTATGATCAATAGATAATCCCTTGAGCCTTCTGAGTGTTTCCACTGTGAATATTGGTTTGTTATCAGCTGTCCAGTTATAAATTGTTAGGCAAAGCTATTTGTATTCATTTAATGGTGGACATTTACCATACACAAAATCATCATTTTTATGGATCATCTTCCTAAGGATCATTTTCTTCTTTTTTATGTTTTGTTTTTCTTGTTTATATTAATCTGAGTAAGACTTTATTTATTGGATAAAATGTTTTATGTGTCTTGGCAGGTGGCTCAGCACCTATTCTTTTTGTGGATGACCTGAGTTCAGATAATTACACTCAAGGTGGGAGGTTAATAAACCTCTCCTATTCCCAATCCAGCAGATCGGACAACCTCCTTTTCTGTATGTCACCTGTGTATATTTGTGTCTCTGTGTGTGTGCATATGTGTGTGTAAGATATTCTCTGTCATGCACAAACATATATAAAAAATAGCAGTAACCTTGTTTTCAAATGTGCTTGGGATTTATAAAGCAGTCAGAGTAAAGCAAGTTGCTGTACATGTACACTGATTCTTTGAAAATCTGTTCTCTTGAAATTTCATTTAAAAAGTTTTCATTTCCTCACTCTGATGCAGACTTGGATTCAGTCACCAATTGTAGGAAACAAAATGGTGTCTAAGTGATCTTAACAGACATCACTTTCTTTATCATAAGAGAATGAGATGCTTTCAGTAATCAAAACTATTTTCTATAAAGTAAAAACATCAGAAGGCATCAAGTGAATCTTGCAAATATTGGTGAAATAACCCTTCTCATCCAACCCATTTTCTGTTATTGGTAAAAGAGAGAACTGGAGTGTGCAGGATGTGTGATGGCCAGTGATTTCTTGGAAACTGATTTTGATTAGAATCTTGTAGTTCTTCTTTAAGAAACAATAATATATATTTGTAGATTAGTGCTTGTATCGTGTTTTGTCAATGGTGTCCTCTATAGTGTTGATTTTAGCAATCGTAATTTAATTATATCATTCATTGTTTTTGAAAATGATGGACCTTCACTAATTTGTACTCAGAATATTTCTTATACTCTTTGGTGATAAACAGTTTTAGTTTTCTCTTCTTGAACTTAGATGCTTTCTTCTAAAGATTTTATTTTTTCATTTATATTTTAATAATAAAGCTTGCATGAAGGTCATAAAGTAAAACAGATGCTGTGGCCAGCCTTACACACCAGGCAGTGCTGACACAGCTTTAATCCCAGCAGTCACACTAGTTTGTCCTAGAGCCAAGTGCTGGTGTCTCACATATTTAATCCCAGCACTAAGGAGTTGCAGATGGGAAGTGACGTGGCTGGGCAGAGAGGGGAATATAAGGTGGGAGGAGAGAGGAGCTGAGGATTGAGTGTTTCATAGAAACAGCATTCAGTCTGAGGACTTATAGAGACAGGATACCCCATTTGGTCAGTCTAGCAGAGTTTATCTAGGGGTTTTCTGGGAAGGGATGCTGAGGCTGAGAAATGTTAGATTAAGAGAAATGAAGACAGAAACATAGGTTAGACCGAGAGGACAAAAGGCCAATAGAAAACACCTCGAGTTTATTTCTCAGCCGGTGTATATACTTGACACAGTCCAAAGCCAGAGCGAAGAGCAGTACAGTCAGCTCACCACCTCCCTGCAGTGTGCTTGGAGGCAGCTCAAACCTGTGCATTCTCGGATTCAGCTAAGCAGCTTCTAACCACTAACAAGGAGTGCCCCTGGCTGGTCTATACTAGCCCAAATCTTAATAGAAAATAATGTGCTCTTTCAACTGGGCAAAATGCTTTTTCTGTTGGCTAATACAGATGTTACTCACAGCCCTCAAGGTTACTGGAAGAAGCACAGTAGGTATGTTTGAACTCAAATGACTTCTTTTAAGTCTTAAGAACAAAAATAGTGATGACAACTTATGCTGGAGAGGTTGTGGAGAAAAGGGAACACTTCTGAATTGCTGGTGGGAATGTAAGCTGGTACAACCCCTATGGATGTCAGTGTGGTGATTTCTCAGAAAATTAGGAAACGACATTCCTCAAGACCCACTAATACCACTTTTGGGTATATATCCAAAAGATGCTCAATTGTGCCACAAGGACATGTGCTCAACTATGTTCATAGCAGCATTGTGTGTCATAACCAAAACCTGGAAACAACCTAAATGCTCCTCAACCTAAGAATGGATAAGCAAAATCTGGTACATTTACACAATGGAGTACTTTCTACACAGCAGAAAAAAATAATGACTTCTTGAATTTTGCAGGAAAATGGATTGAGCTAGAAAACCAGACATAGAAAGACAATTATCACGTGTACTCACTAATAGGTGGTTTTTAAACATAAAGCAAAGAAAACCAGGCTACAAACCCAATCCCAGAGAACTTAGATAACAGTGATGATACTAAGAGAGACTTACATAGATCTAATCTACATGGGAAGTAGAAAGTATAAAAAGACAAGATCTCCTGAGTAAATTGGGAGCATGGGAACCTTGTGGGGATGTTTGAATGGGGGAGGGGAGAGGCAGGAAGGGGAGCAGAGAAAAATGTAGACCTCAATAAAAATCAACAAAAAAAAGTAGTTTAGGTATAACACTTTGGAATTACCTAGATAGGATAGATAATAAAATATTTTCTCTAAATTTACCAAGTGCAAATGGATTTATTGTTTCCTATATATATTTGAACATAGCTATTGTATATTTTATATATAGCTTTACTGTGTTAGTTAAGTCTTTCATTTTTTTATTTAGACAAAAAGGAGGAAACGTATGACATTTTGATCATGTTCTCATAATAAAGTTTGCTTGGAATCAGGACAGAGCTAACCACTATCTGACTGAAAATTAGCATAGAGATTTGAAGGACTTTGGCCAGGTATGAGTTAGGGATATTAAGGAAGCATTAGAGAAGATTTGATTTTTTTTTTTGGATGGAGAAATTGAAGAGGTAGTAGTTACTTGTGGGTGATCAGTTGGTTCTCTGATCATTCAAGTTCTTACCCTGCTATCTGACTCCTGAGTTTTTATTTTAGTTTAGTTTAGTTTAGTTTTTAGATCTGCCTGCCTCTGCCTCCTGAGTGCTGGGATTAGAGGTGTGCACCAGCACTACCCGGTCTGAGTTTTTATTGATAAATATCAATCAGATTAATGCTTCAGTAAGGATAGAGCTATTTAAGTATACCCTTTGAAAATGAAGCCCCACTGGTCATTGGTGGTGCACGCCTTTAATTCCAGAACTTGGGAGACAAAGGCAGGTGGATTTCCAGGGTCAGCCTAGTCTTCAAGAGCTAGTTCCGAGACAGGCTCCAAAGCTACAGAGAAACCCTGTCTCGAGAAACACAAAAACAAAACAAAACAAAAAAACAAACAAAAAATGAAGCCACATGTACCTCAGAGAGAATCACAGGATTTGACATTTGCTCTGCTGAATTTTCATCTTTCGTTGACCCAATCTTCCCTCATTTGTCCTCATTCCTCTCTTTCATTTGTCTTTTGTTTCTTCTTCTGTCACCTTGACTGCAGTGCTTCCTTCCTCCATTCCTCTCAGTCCCACCTTTCCCCGATAGCTCTCTTCTTTATCTACTTTTAGAAAAAGCAGTTCACACATACATATCAACAAAATATGGGGTCTCATTTTAATTAGGGTTTCTGTGATGAAACACCATGACCCCAAAGCAAGATTGGGTGAAAAGGGTTTATTTGGCTTATACTTCCATATTGTTGTTCACTATTAAAGCATACCAGGGGAGGGAACTCAGGGAGGGCAGGATCCTTGAGTCAAGAATTGACGCAAATGTGATGGGCGAGTGCTTCTTACTTTCTTACTTTCACATGACTTACTCAGCCTCTCATTTTAAAGAACCCAGGACCAGCCCAGGATTGGCACAACTCTCAGTGGGCTGTGCCCTCAGCCATTGATCAACAATTGAGAGTATGACTCATTTCTAAATCTCATGGAGGCATTTCCTTTCCTGAGGCTCCCTACTCTCTGATGTCTCTAGGTCGTTGTCAAGTAGACATGGACAACTAGCCCATATACATGGTACAACAGGTTAAATTAAGACTAGATAGAAACCATATCAAGCCTGGATAGAGAAACTCAGTATGAGGAAAGGGTTTCAAAAGCTGTCAAATGAGTAAAAGTACATCCCACATATACACATCCATTCTTAGGAGTCCCAGAAAAGACCAAATTATGAATATTATGGTGATACTGGCTTCATAGAAGGGGCATTAGTAATGTTCCTTCTGTTTATACTTCTTTTAAAATATAGAGAAAGAAGGCATGGCTGTAGATCATCTTTGAAAGTCTAGTAGAATTTTCCTGTGAATCTACCTAGCCCTGAACATTTATTTATCTTTGTAACTGGATGACTTTTACTTATTAAACATTTTTTCTTACTTTTATTTTTTAAAAAGAAAACAAACTATTTTTCTCATTTTACATACCAATCTCAGTTCCCACTCTATTCTCTCCTCTTATTCCCCCCCTCCACCCTACACCCATCCACTTCTTAGAGAGGATAAGGTATATTGTTTTGTGGAAGGTCTAAGGCCCTCCCTACTATATCTATACTGAGCATGTCATCCATCCAAAGTCAATAGGTTCCCAGAAATCCAGTATAAGTAGTAGGGATAAATCCTGGTGCCACTTCAGTGGTGCTGTAGTCAGCCCCAGCCTTACAATTGTTACCCACATTCAGAAGGACTACTTTGGACCTATGCTCTTTCCTTCCCTATCCAGTTGGAATTGGTGAGCTCCCATCAGCTCAGGTAAACTATTTCAGTGTGTGTTCCTATCATGGTCTTGTCCTCTTTGCTAATACTCTCACTCCTCCCACTCTTCAGCTGGATGTTGAGAGCTCAGCCCAGTGCTCCACTGTTTCTCTCTGTCTCTGTTTCCATCAGTTGCTGGTTGAAGGTTCTATGGTTGATATTTAAGATGTTAATCAGTCTGACTTCATGGCAAGGTCAGTATGGGCATCCTCTCCTCTATTGCTTAGGATCTTAGCTGGGGTCATCCTTATGGCTTCCTTGGAAATTCTCTAGTGCCAGATTTCTTACTAGCCCCATAGTGGCTCCCTCAATCAAAATATCTCTTTCCTTGCTCTCATATCTCTCCTTCCTCCATCTTGAATATCCTGTCCTCTCAAGTTCTCCTTCCCCTCCCTTTCTTCTCTTCTCTTCCTGTTGCTCCCTCCCATTTTTCAATTTTTCAGGTGATCTTACCTATTTCCCCTTTCTACCTGAATCTATATTTGTTTTTCTTAGGGTTAGGGTTAAACTTGTTACTTAGTTTCTCTAGGATCATGAACTATAGGCTCAATATCCTTTGCTTTACAATTAGTAACCACTTGTGAGTATGTATATATTATGTTCTTCTTTCTGGGTCTGGGTTACCTCACTCAGGATGGTTTTATCTAGTTCCAACAATTTTCATTCAAACTTCAAGGTGTCATTGGTTTTTACAGTGGAAAAACACTCTAATGTGTAATTGTGCCACATTTTTTATCTGTTCTTCAGTTGAGAAGCATCTAGGTTTTTTCCAGGTTCAGTCTCTTACAAATAATGCTGCTAAGAACATAGTTGAACAAATGTCCTTGTTGAAATTTTGGTTGAGCATCTTTTGTGTATATGCCCAAGAATTGTACTGCTGGGTCCTGAGGTAGGTTGATGCCTAATTTTCTGAAAAACTGCCATATTGATTTTCAGAGTGGTTGTACAAGTTTGTATTCCCACCAGCAATGGTGGAGTCTTCCCTTTACTCCTACATCCTCTACAGCATAAACAGTCATTGATGTTTTTGATCTTAGCCATTCTGACTACTATTGCAGAGTCGTTTTGATTTGTGTTTCCCTGATGGCTAAAGATGTTGAACATTTCCTTAAGTGTCTTTTGGCCATTTGAGATTATTCTATAGAAAATTCTCTTTTTAGTTCTGTACCCCATTTTTAGTTGAATTATTTGAAATTTTGATGTTTAATTTCTTGAATTCTTTATATATTTTGGAGACCAGTCCTCTATCTTATGTGGGATTACGAATTTATTTTCCCTTTCAGTAGGTTGCTTTTTGTGTTATTGACTGTGTCCTTTGCTTTGCAGAAGCTTCTCAGTTTCAGAAGATCCCATTTATTTATTGTTCCTCTCAGCCTCTGTGTTATAAGTATTATATTTAGGAAGTGGTCTCCTGTTTCATGCTTGGAAGGCTACTTCCCACTTTCTCTTCTATCAGTTTCAGTGAAGTCAGATTTATATTAAGGTCTTATTCATTTGGACTTGAGTTTTGTGCATGGAGATAGATATGGATCTGTTCGCATTCTTCTACATGTTGGTGTCCAGTTATGCCATAACCATTTGTTGAAGATGCTTTCTTTTTTCCACCGTATAATTTTAGCTTCATTGTCAAAAATCAGGTGTTCATAAGTGTGTGGATTAATATCTGGGTCTTTGATTCAATTCATTGGTCAAACTGTCGATTATTTTGCCCATCATCCTTTCCTCAGACCTCCAAAATCAACTTTTTGCTTAAAACATATGTTCCCAGCAGTCTCAATCATCTCAATGCACCACTTTGATATTGTCTCAAGCAATTTGTAGTCCAAACCCGATGTTTAGATGGTGAAGCATTAACATAGTGCAGTTGAAATCTTCCTCGTGTGACTCACACTTATTTTGGAGACTTCAAACGTCACTGTAAGGCATGCTCATATTTCATTGCAGAAAACTTAAGCATTTTAAATGTCATATGCAGCAGATCTCTAAGAGATTGAAGGATCAGTATTTGTTATGTTAATTCAGGGTCCACAACTTAATCCTACAAACCTAATAGAGACTCAAACCCAAAATCAAATACAGGAAGCTAGATGATTTCCCTAGAATTAGTACTCTATATGATCATTAATATGATAAAAGGGATATTTGTTGTTAATCTCCCTGCAAGCTCTTTGCCAATGTTCACTTCCTGTCCATAATGATTCAATTTCAACATTATAAAACATATAACAATTTCTTGCTAATTGATGAAGTTTCAATTTCCATTTTAAAATTAACTCAGATTTTTTTCCACATAACTTTAAAGTATTTTAGTCTGTTTATGTGGCAAAAATATCGATTTTAAGATAATATCTTTCTTCTGTAGTAAAATTGCTATGGGGAATGCATAGAGGGTAAAATGTCTAGAATGAAGGCCATGCATTGGTGGCTCAAGCCTTTAATCCCAGTACTTGGGAGGCAGAGGCAGGTGGAGTTCGAGGCCAGCTGGTCTACAAGAGCTAGTTCCAGTACACGTTCCAAAGCTACAGAGAAACCCTGTATCAAAAAAAAAAAAATGTCTTGAATGCAACCAAGCTTCAGATCCAAACAATCCATGAGTGCCTCATGTAATTTCATTTCCACCAATCCAATTTTCTCTCTGCTTTAGCTGATAATTCTCTTTGACTATTTAAATTGTTGTCACCATTTATGATTTGGTCCAAATTACTGTTTTCAATTTTTTGCTCCAATAATGGGCTATAAATGGTCAATGTCTTCCAACAATTTCTGAAAATCCTTAAGAGTCCAAAAATGATCTCTCCTAATTTGTAACTTTCGGGCTCAAATTTTTGTACAAGTATTTTATATGCTGAATAATTAATAGAATATCCTTTTTGTATATTTTCAGAAGTAATTTGTAATCTCCAATGAGACAAAGTTTTCTTTACTTCAGCAAACATTTTCTCAAAAGTATGTACATTTGAATCTGATAATAAAATTCTGTATAATGTTGAAAACATACCTAATGAGTATAATTTGAATTGTAATGAGTAAAAAACTACTAACATACAGTTCTTTATATCCTAATTAGTTGGTAATTATAACTTTCAAGGACTAGACACTTTCATTACATGTTTAAGTGAGTTGTATTAGGTAAAATATCTTGAGTAAGAATATAAAATTATAGAAAGTATGTTTTAACAAAACATAATGTCAAATTCATACCAAAAGGAATCATCCATATCTACATCAATGTAAAATATTTAAAATAAGCAGTTACTTTTTAAAATTAATTTTAATGATCTACCCTTTTATCTCATCATTTTATTCTTTTTAGAGCAGATTCAATAATCTACACTTAATATCCTGTCATTTTATTGGGTGCCTTTTGTAGCTGGAGGTTTCTGCCCCACCAGAAACTCCCAAATGCCCAGCAGCTACTTCACAAACAATTGACCCAAATGCTTAATTATAAATTCTTGCCCTGTAACTCAGGCTTATTACCAACTAGCTCTTAGGCTGAAATTAATCCATAATTCTTATCTGTGTTTAGCCATGTGGCTTGGTAACTTCTCTCAATATGGCATTGTCCTCTTGCTTTGTCTGTGCCCCACTGGCAAAATCTGACTTCATCCTTCTCCTTCATAGCATTCTCAATTAGTCTTTCCAGCCCAACTTCCTGCACAGTCACTGGCTAATTTTTTTATTAAACCAGTTCAAATGACCATTTTTACAGTGTACAAGAGGATTATTCCACAGCAATACCCCAAAGATAAGTGTGTGCCAACAAGGACTATTAAAGATTAAGTTGCTAGGATACACATTTGTTGTTCAGGACTGTCTAGACATATGGCTTCAAACCATCTGAAAGGAGACACTCCTGATTTCTGACCACACACAAGGCCCATCTTCATATCAAAGAACTGGTCTCTATCAAGCTGCTCAAGGGGACATTACAGGGTCACAACCAATATTCAAGCCTCGTGTGCCATAAGGTTTCAGTTTTTTCTTGAGAAAAGCAAAGTACTGATGATAGATTGGCAAGATAACAACTATTTGAAAAGGAAAACTGTTTTTTAGGGATGGCCCTATCAAGAAGATTTTCACTTCAGACCCTCACACATGGAGAAGGGATGTGATTGGCAAAGCCGGAAATAGACTGGAACCTAGGGCTTGGAAGCTACCACTTAGAACCTGATGTGCTGAGAATAAGAAAGAACTCTCTCTGGAATACAAGGAATTTGTTTGTGACATGATTCTGATCTGGGCTCAGCACCTTTGTGCAGGGATTGTTCCAGATCCTGAGGACCCAATTCTTCCTACCATGTGGGACTGTGTTTATCAGTCCCAATGCCACTGTGGGCTTTGTCAGTAATGTTCTTGATAATACCTGTGTTTCCCGTATGCAGCATTGCTTGATTAGCCTCCTCTTGAGTTTGTCCCATTGTATGAAACTTTCTGCTGACTTCATAGAGAGAGATTCCCCATTTCCTTTCAATCATTCCTTGCTTTTATTATACTTAGATATGATCCTTGTATCCCTAATCTCTCCAAGACCTTTATCATAAAGGGGTGTTGAATTTTGTCAAATGCTTTTTCAGCATCTAATGAAATGATCATATGGTTTTTTTCTTTCAGAAAGATTTTTTATGATTTATTCAAAATTATTTTATATGTGTTGGTGTGTAGGTATCAGATTCCATGGATCTGGATTTACAGATAGTAGTGAGCTGCCCTGTGGGTGCTGGGAAGTGAACTCAGGTTTCCACAAAGAGAAGTCAATACTGTTAACCACTGAGCCATCTCTCCAGCCCAATGCTCTTCTTCTTAGGAAACTTACTTGACATGAGACATAGCTTGTGTAAGACTCCCCCAACCAGTTTTTATCATTTCTACCTTATACTTTTCCTATCCTTCTCATGCCCTGGAAAATACATCTTTTAACTCTGGATGGAAGTGTACCAAAAGCAGGACCAGCAACTCATTTAAGAGGCTAATGAAAAGCTTTTAAAAGTGGAAGAAATGTCAGACAACTCATGATCCTGTTACTGAAGATGATCCTGCTGTTTAAGGTCACTGATATACTTAAGAAATAATTCTGGGAAGACTTAGCTGTGTAATTCTCCCATCTGTCTAAGTGGGTTATCTGACATAAGTTGCTTTGGTCCCAGTCTTTTCCTCTCCAGGGCAATGACCTTGTCCTACATTACACCTTCAAAATCTTAAATGATTCTACCACCTTAGAGTTTCATAGCTATACGTTTATGTCAAAAAAATTGAATATCTGTTGCAGGAAAAGGAAAAGGATTTGCATGTAGAGAGTGGTTTCTACCTTCAGACCAGAACAGAAGCAATAGTTTTGAGAATACACTGCCGAGAGAAACAGGGCTGCTGGAGTCACAATTATGAAAGCGGAACTGATTGTAGTGGGGAGCAATTTCATTACTTTCCAGCATGCATTAATTGATTTCTTTTTAGTGAAGACAGAGCAGACTGGTAGGTGCACTCTTTGGGAAGGTCAACTTGCACCAAAGGATATTGAATTTTCAAGTAGGCATCTTTCCTAGGACAATATGTTGACTCATGCTTGACACTGTTATATCATCTGAGAGCTTTGAGAAAATGGTTATTGAGTGCAACTCTGAGAACCATGTTACAAATCTCAGCAGCCAACAAGTACATGTGGGCAAAATTAATCAATCTCTTATTAATAATTTTCCCTCTTCTAGAGAAGGTCCTACTCTTTTTCAAAGTCAACATAACTAAGTTTTTTGTCTTATAAATACATTATTTTATCAAAGTATCATCTTATTGGTATATTTTTAACATTTTCTTTAAGTGCATTACTGATCTTGTCTCCATTTGTTTGTCTTCTCCAATGTTTCTAGGTCATTTAATAGTTTCATTCCATTTTTCTCCAGTGTTGTTGACCATTGATTTCTGTGTAGAGTAATATCTCCTGTAGCTGAAGCTTGCCTCATAGTAAGTAATTGAGAGTTACTTTGAAAACGTAATCCCACCTCTGCTGCCCAGTACTGGGAAGATGGTCCTGCAACTACTTCAAGACTGGGACTTGACAGCTCAGTGATAATTAAATGAACCAGTTAATGAGTGTCCATTAGTATTTCTGTCTGATTTTTGGACATATAATTGAATCAGGACCTCTGCAAGAGTTGCTTTCACTGACCACCTTTGAAGCTGATGTAGAGATATTGCAGAAGGGGAAAAGAGAGGGAGAAATTTCCTACTTCAATATTAGTTGAGATGAGCAATGTAGAGTCATGTAAATAACATTTGATGATCCATAAATTTTCTTATTGACCATTTCTTGGGGTCCATAGAGCAACACATTCAGTAATCTAGATAAAGGACATAAAGGGCTGATTTTATCATGAAATCAATCTGCATACAGGACTGACTTTATTATGAATTTGAATTACTGTAGTTACACTACTTCAACCACTATAGAAAATCTGGGTAAAATGGTGTGGTCTTGCCTAACAGGACCATTAATTTCATGGTTTAAGATGTACAGCCTCAGAAAAAGGATGTGAATAATTCTTGATTCGCTTTCATACAAACCCCTATTCTCTGGAACACATGGCCATGATATGTGTTTCAATTTTTCAAAATAATTCTTTGAGATTATGACTCAATAATGTCCACAGTCTCTTTCCTGTCTACTAGCTATACCATTGACTCCTCATTGTTTTCTTATTTATGGCCTGTTTTTCTTTAGCAACAGTTACACACTAACAAGTTACTGTTTGCATGTGAGCTGTTTATTTTTTTGGGTGCTTCCCAGCTATGAAGCAAAGGGTAGGCTGGCCTGGACAATCAATGTGCTTTGGAATTTGTGCACAAAGAACTGTGTTCATTGGAGGAGGAGGAGGAGCAGGAAGTACTGTAGGAATACTAGAGAACTTTTTATCTAATATTCATAATTCCCAGATTAGGGTCCTGTATGACCCTGGGGTGGAAAGGCTGAGTTGGGAAGGCTTCTTTAGTCTTACATGTAAATTCTGATAACCCGTAGTGGGAACAGCTCCTCTTGGGAGTCTCACCTGGGCAGTCTTAGCTAACATGGCACCCTGGGAAGGCATACCAGTTGGATGTAGCTTACAGTTTCATTACAGGATTCTCCTCTGGCTCTTCTTTAAGGAACTGTGAGGGAGACCAGAAGTCATACCATAGTTGATATATAACGTCCATCTGTATATGTGTTGCTTTTATTGATTGATGAATAAAGCTGGTTTGGCCACTGAGTTAGCAGGGTAAAGCCAGATAGGAAGTCCAAACAAAGAAAGTAGGCAGAGTCTAGGAGATGCCATGTAGCCACTGAAGGTGAAAAATGCCAGAACATTACATGTAAGCCACAGCATCATGGTGACACATAGATGAATAGAAATGGATGAGTTTAACATTTAATATCTAACTAGGAATATGCAAGAGGCATTAGCCAAAAACTGTTGTAATTATATAGTTTTTGTTTGATTATTTGGGTCTAGGCAGATAGAAGATGAAAATGTAGTCCCCATTTACATTATAGCACCCTGTGTTCAGCATCATTCATCCACGTAAAACCTAAGGTTTAAAACAAGGGGTTCTAAAAGCACAAAAATGAGAATCAATTAAAGCTTTCCTTTACAAAAATGTTCCTAATCAGTAAATGATTACAGATACACAGTAAGACAGATTCAGATAAAAGGACTCTGGGTCATAGTCTCTTTGATAAATTTCCATGGCCTTAAGACAGAAAGGATAAATATAGACAGAATCATAGATTCAAAATTTTTTTAAGGATATTACACTGAGGTTCTTAAATAAAAGTAAATAAATAAAACAATCAATGGGCATTGAAAAGATGGAAAATACACAAATAGTCTGGGTTACATATATTATTGTGCTTTCTTTGAATTTTTGACTGCAGGAAGACATTTGATTTGGGGGCTGCTCTGGTAACCCCACAAATACTTTAAAGGTATCTTGACCTCAAAATTTGAGTCTAAGGGCATGTTACTTTGGAAAAGAGGTTTTGCTTTTGTTGCCACAGACCTTCCAGGCTAATCCTCTGGGTTCTTTGATTGAGTTGAAATCTACATAGTTATTGTTTTCCTTACTTATAGTGAAATGTAAATTAGATATAAAAGTTTAGACTCACAAAAATAGGGGATGATAGTCTTTACCTTAATTTGCCAAATATAAGTTGACTAAACTTTGTAACTATAATTCTTGTTTGATAATGGTTTTGTAAATGTAATGTTTATTATGTTAAAATTAAAACCTTTCTTTTTTATTTATTATTTTATTTTATTTTTTTATTTTTCTCTGCTCCCCTCCCTGCCACACTCCTCCCTCCCTCAGCCCTCCCCCAAGGTCCCCATGCTCCCAATTTATTCAGGAGATCTTGTCTTTTTATACTTTCTACTTCCCACATAGATTAGATCTGTGTAAGTCTCTCTTAGTGTCCGTATTGTTGTCTCAATTCTCTGGGATTGTGGTTTGTAAGATGGTTTTCTTTGCCTTATGTTTAAAAACCACCAATGAGTGAGTACATGTGATAATTGTCTTTCTGTGTCTGGGTTACTTCACTCTAAATAATGCTTTCTAGTTCCATCCATTTTCCTGCAAAATTTAGGCTGTCGTTATTTTTTTCTGCTATGTAGTACTCCATTGTGTAAATGTACCACATTTTTTTTATCCATTCTTTGATCGAGGGGCATTTAGGTTGTCTCCAGTTTCTGGCTATGACAAATAAAGCTGCTATGAACATAGTTGAGCACATGTCCTTGTGGCACAATTGAGCATCTTTTGGGTATATACCCAAAAGTGCTATTACTGGGCCTTGAGGAAGGTTGTTTCCTAATTTTCTGAGAAATCGCCACACTGACATCCATAGGGGTTGTACCAGCTTGCATTCCCACCAGCAATGCAGAAGTGTTCCCTTTTCTCCACAGCCTCTCCAGCATAAGTTGTCATCAGTGTTTTTGATCTTGGCCATTCTTACAGGTGTAAGATGGAATCACAGAGTTGTTTTGATTTGCATTTCTCTGATGACTAGGGATGTTGAACATTTCCTTAAGTGTCTTTCAGCCATTTTAGATTCCTCTGTTGAGAGTTCTCTGTTTAGGTCTGTGCTCCATTTTTTTTTATTGGATTATGTGTTCTTTTGTTGTCCAATTTCTTGAGTTCCTTGTATATTTTGGAGATCTGATCTCTGTCTGATGTGGGGTTAGTGAAGATCTTTTCCCATTCTGTAGGCTGGCGTTCTATCTTGTTGACCTTGTCCTTTGCTTTACAGAAGCTTTTCAGTTTCAGGAGGTCCCATTTGTTAATTGTTTCTCTCAGTGTCTGTGCTGTTCGGGTTCTATTTAGGAAGTGGTTCCCTGTGCCAATGCGTTCAAGCGTACTTCCCACTTTCTCTTCTATAAGGTTCAGTGTGGCTGGCTTTATGTTGAGGTCTTTGATCCATTTGGACTTGAGTTTTGTACATGGTGATAGATAGGGGTCTATTTTCATTTGTCTACATGTTGATATCCAGTTATGCCAGCACCACTTGTTGAATATGCTTTCTTTTTTCCATTTGATATTTTTTGCTTCTTTATCAAATATGAGGTGTTCGAAGATGTGTCGATTGATATCCGGGTCTTCTATTCTGTTCCACTGGTCCTCCTGCCTGTTCTTATGCCAGTACCAGGCTGTTTTCAGTACTGTAGCTCTGTAGAATAGTTTGAAGTCAGGGATTGTGATGCCTCCAGATGTTCTTTTGTTGCCCAGGATTGTTTTGGCTATCCTGGGTTTTTTGCTTTTCCAAATGAAGTTGAGTGTTGTTCTTTCGAGGTCTTTGGAGAATTTTGTTGGGATTTTGATAGGCATTGTGTTGAATCTGTATATTGCTTTCGGTAGGATTGCCATTTTTACTATATTAATTCTGCCTACCCAAGAGCATGGGAGGTCTTTCCATTTTCTGGTGTCTTCTTCAATTTCTTTCTTCAGAGATTTAAAGTTCTTGTCATACAATAAAACCTTTCTTTTAAGATAGACAGAAGCAGGAAGATGATGGGGATGTCCTTCTGTATATATTTTGCTTTATTGGTAGATGAATACAACTGTTTTGGCCAGTGGCTTAGAAAGTAAAGCCAGATGGAAACATCTAAACAGACGTAGAGAAAGAAAATTGGTGGCGTCAAAGAGATGCCACATAGTCACCAAAGGAGAAAGATGCCAGAATAATACCAGTAAGTCATAGCCTTCTGGCAAAACATAGATTCATAAAAATGGGTTTATTTAAGATGTAAGAGCTTACTTGGAATATGCCAGAGCCAGTGGTTATACAGTGATGTAATTAATATAGTTTCTGTGTGATTACTTGGGTGTTGGCATATGGAAATAAAAACATATTCTCCATTTATACTAAGAAAATGGGTCTGAAGTGGATAACAAAAGAATTCTAGCTAAGAAAATGACACTGACTAAGCAAGAGAGAAAGCTAGTAAAGAAAATTTCTGTGTGCATTTTGACTTTCATTCCTAGCTTGAGTTTCAAACCTAAGGTCCAACAATTGTGGGTTGTGATCTGGCACTATCAGTAAAATAATCTTGTAAATTATCTGAGATACTTTTGACTAAGAATTTAATCACAGAAAGAAACAGACAAGTTAGATCAACATGTGGTACACAAAAAGTTCTTTTTTTTCCCATATTCTTGTATTTTTCCATTAAAAAAAAATTACATTTCCTCCCCTTCTCCCAGTCCCCTCCCGCTCCCTCCCTCCCGCTGCTTCCTTAAAAGAGGACATGGTGCCCAGCCCTGTGGGAAGTCCAAGGCCCTCCCCCCTCCATCCCGTCCTAGGATGGTGTGCATCCAAATCGACTAGGTTCCCAAAAAGATAATACATGCAGAGGAGATAGGTCTTAGTGTCATTGTTGATGGCTTCTCATTCTGCCCTCATTGGCAGCCACATTTAGAGAGTCCAGCTTGATCACATGCTCATTCAGTCCCGGTCCAGCTGGATTTGGTGAGCTCCCATTAGACCAGGCACACTGTCTCACTGTGTGGTCCAGCCCCTCAAGGTCCTAACTTCCTTGCTCATCTTCTCCCACCTTCTGTTCTTCAACTGGACCTTGGGAGCTCAATCCATTGCTCTGGTGTGCATGTGGGGCACAAGAAGTTCTTTATTTTTGTTTTTTGCTGGGTAGAACATGGGAATGTGGTCCTTTTGAGGGAATGTAGATGATATTAGGACTTTAGATGGCAAAAGTCATAGAAGGTGTATCCAGAGCTTAATTAGCTATCCCTGTAACACTAGCAATATGGGAGTGTTGAAAATAATGTTGACAGTGGAGCTTGAGCTCATGAAATTAAAGTTGGAAATAGAATCCATGAAAAAAATTAGCTAGAGGTGATTTATATAATATTTTGTCCCCAAATCATTTCCATTTTCTCTATTCCCTGAAAAACTGAGTAAGTCACTATTAAAAAATAATTGGATGATTTCTTGGAAAAGGATTTATTATGTTGGATTTTTATCACTGTTGACTCATTTAGGTCAGTGTAGTAAGAGAGGAGGAGCAGGCAGGCCACAGTCCCGTCCTGCCTGGCTCCTGTCTGTCCAGTGCAGGGCCCCTTGTTCCATCCCACCTGGCTAGCTTAACTCCCAAAATAATTACACAGAGACTATATTCATTGAAATACTGTCTGGCCCATTATCTCCAGCCCCTTATTGGTTAACTCTCACATATTCATTTAACCCATCTCCATTAATGTGTATCACCACTTGACTGTGGCTTACTGGCATGAGTCTAACTAGTGTCCATCTCAGGCAGGAGAAACATGGCGGCTGCCACACTGCCTTCTTTGCAGAATTGTGTTCTGTCTACTCCGCCCACCTAAGGGCTGCCCTATCAAAAGGCCAAGGCAGTCTCTTGATTCAACCAATGAAAGCAACAGAAATACAGAAGTATCTCCTACACCAGGTCAGCATTGAAAAAGAAACAATGGGGGCAGAAAGAAATGAAGATTCAGTTTAATAGAGAAAAACAGGTTGAAGTAGTTTAAAGGGGAGTCCTGTGGTGAAGAGGGGGCAGAAGTTTTCATGAACTTTAGCACCATTAAAGAGAAGGCCCTTCTTAGCATTTGAAGCCTGGGAATGTATCCTAAGGGTAATACTCCATCCATCTAAGCCTTCAATTTTTGTAGGCATAGGCAACCTGATTCACATTACAAAGAAGTAACTCCATAAAGAACTTCCTGTAATTCTGGTCAACTGTGGTCTTTGGGGAACAAGCTTCAAGATTGTACCAGGGTTTGGAAAAAAACCCAAATTTAAAAAAAATCCATGAATGTTGGAGAGAACTAAGGAGCACATGAGTCCTAGTCTCATGCAATCTCATTACTACAACATGAAAGCTCTCTC